>NW_024121344.1:3338616-3504860 GCF_016745375.1 Pimephales promelas | reverse complement strand
TATGCTAGTCTATAGGGCATAGAGTAATGACAAATAAAAATCGCTTTTTATTACCACTAACAAGGCTCAAAATAACCCACAGTAACACGGTAGCACAATAAGGATCCATACATTCAAACCGAAGCATGAGAACTTTGTCAGTGTCCATACCGTTTAATAAGAAGATATTTTATACACACAGTCAACTTCACGAATACAGGAAGAAGCCATCTTTGAAAAATAGTCTCTACCAGTCGATCTACGAACACCGATCCATGTGCGCTGGTGAGATGTGAATAAGGTGATAAGGTGAGCGCGAACAGTAGGCAACATGTACATATTAAAGAGAAGAAAATGGTTCGTGTTTGTGTTTCTTCCGGAAACAATGGACCATATAAGATTCTGCACAGTTCAGCGCACTTGGATCAGCGTTCGTAGATCGACTGGTAGAGACTATATTTTAAAGATGGCTTTTTCCTGTATTCGTGAAGTTGACTGTGTGTATAAAATATCTTCTTATTAAACTGTATGGACACTGACAAAGTTCTCAATGCTTCGTTTTGCATGTAGGGATCCTTATTGTGCTACCGTGTTACTGTGGGGCTATTTTGAGCCTTGTTAGTGGTAATAAAAAGCGATTTTTATTTGTCATTACTCTATGCCCTATAGACTAGCGTTATACTAGCATTATAGGCTAAACTGTTTTAATAGATAAAACTATTTAGATTCGGCAATCATGAAAAAAAATCTCAGATAACGGTTGAATAGGTAACAATGTGGAATTAGACCAAAGGTTCATTTTGCGCCGGAGTTGTCCTTTAAGGATCTAGACAAAGGCGAGAGGGTCAGGTCAGACGTGATTAAAGAGCTGCTTTAGGCCACAGATTGTCTCTCCGAGCCACTGAGGAAAAGAGAGACCTCTGGGTTAAATCTTTCTGGAATAAAAGATAAAGATAAATCATAATAAATGATACATTTCGGTGACATAGGCAGTTCAGTCTTCGAGAGGTTTCATGTGGGTGAGGTTTCTATCCTCACATAGATAGCAGCAGAAGGAGATGTTGCTTCTCAAACCACCTCCCTACTCCTTCAACAAGCTTGAGGGTCCCAAATCCCCTCAGGAGAAGGCGGATCTGAGGCCTGTCATTCTTTTAAAGAAGGCTTTGGGAAATAGGTCCTGAAACCTTAGGCCTCTTGGTGTTAGCATGTTCAGACTGATCTCATGAAAACACGCCAATTTGTATTTCCATTTTTGGTGTGCTATCAACACGCATAATCGCTTTTCAGCATGTTTATGAACGTCGTTGACTTTACATTACATTACTGTATAAATATATGACCTACCCCAACCCTGTCCCTAAACCTACCCGTCACTGGGGTTAATAGCATTTATGAGTCTTCCCCTACCATCCTAGGAAAAAAATATATCACATTTCCCAGATATAGATCTACATTTTGTTTCCTTTTGCTCAGACATTTAACGGCATGTACATACACGCGGATAGCTCAAAATGCGTATAGATAACACGCCTCGCCACTTGACTTGAAAGTGTATGTTTACAGTATGTTTACGCAAAAGTCATGATGCCATGTTGTCATGTTGCTATATTAACGCTGTGATCATCTAATAAGCATAACAATACACAGCCTACATAAATATTGGGTAAAATAATAACATTTTATTTACAGTAAGCATGTTTTTTTTAGCTATTTTTTCAGTATTGAATGAAATCCAATAAACAATGCTGCTATAAAACTGGGCTCAAATTAAGTCTCTTAGGAGGCAGCATAATGAAGTTGACTTCCTTATGCTGTCTACGTTTTGGAACAGAGCCATAGTTTGTGTGCTGACTCAGCGTAGTGGGTACAACTTGTCAATTTGGTCTTAAGAAGACAAAACTGAACATAAAATATTGATCAGAATATTAATACTGCATGTGTTTTGAAACATGTACGCAGTACACAATTAACAAATTATTACACGATACAAGTATAAAATGTCCTTACACGGTCATTGTATCACTTTTTTTATTGTTTTTTTGTTAGTTGAAGGACGTTCACCTAATTGTTTTCATTATTTAGTTAAAATGTTCTGAAGCACCTGAAAGAACCACTTAAGGATCTATTGAATATAGAACTCTTTTTTTTTCTACAAGTGTAGCTGATCAGGTGGCTGTTTTCTGTCAAAACCTAGCATTTGCAATGTACCGTAGTTTTGTCTCTGTTGTTGTGTTGTATTTGATCAGCTTTAGGACATCATACATTTTAAGTCCTAAGTCTTTCATAAGCATTTTTCTTGAAATGTACTGTACTGCATTGGCAGCAACTGCTGTGCAGTCCACTTCTCCACTTTACTGTTGCACTTCTCAGACCTGCCCTGCAGCTGACTCATGAAAAATTGAGCACTTCACACATATTTTCATCTAATCTGTCCCTCTCGATTCTTAAAAATATATATTTTTTCTGCTATATATGTAGTAAAACAATGATAAAGTAAGGCAGAAAAATATGCTGAAACTATACGAAAAAGACTTTGTTTTTTTTAATGATTTGAATCAGTGATTAGCCAACATCAAATTTGTAATACCAAGGTATAGCTGTAGATAAGCAATAAGTAAATCAAATTTTCATTTAGCATGCAAGGCAACTTTTTGTTTTATCCAAGTAAACCTGAGCTGACATTCAGTGACTTTCAGACATTAATGCATGTTTAGTATATGGAAAAGAGCAGTTCTGACAGTTTAATTATAACTCTGTAATATATATATATATATATATATATATATATATATGTATATAGATATACTTTCAATATACATATATATATATATATATATATATATATACAGTATATATATATATATATATATATATATATATATATATATAGAAAGTTGCATTCACATCCACTAAATTAATTCCACCGCATTTATGATCATTCAGGTTCAGAAAATTAAAGGTATAGCGGAGGATCTTTCCGAATTTTAGAGAAGACCCACCCTCTCCATTTAAAAAAAAAATAAAAATTCACATGCACAAACACAACACTCTTGCTCCCGAGAGGGAACGTCTATTACGCCGAGCCCGTTCTCATCCTTTAACGTCATATAGAACGCTATATGACAAAAACGGCGCTATACTACGCACATGGCACCCTTTACCGTTAATATAACACGCGAACCCAAGACGTTATAAATCCTTTAGCGTGAATATGACACGCACACCCTACCCCACACCTAAACTTAGCCCTCACAGCACGTGTTATATTAACGATAACGGGTGCCATGTGCGTAGTATTGCGCCGTTTTGTCATATAGCGTTCTATATGACGTTAAAGGATGAGAATGCGTTGATTACGCCTTACACAATTATTATGTTGCAAATTATAAACTAACTCATAAAACGAACATTCATAAAAAAGACAAAAGTCAAATGCCCTTCCGTGTTTTATTTACTTATTATACTGATCGATTGAGTGACCGAGGACTCAAGACATGATATGTGCAACCCTTTATCAGACTAAATACGTTCTAAGGAAACTATTTTGCAAATCGCAATTACGTTACATGGCAACAGTTACAGTTGCATATGTAACGGAGAAGTAGCTTGTTGCATTTGTGTAATAATAAACACACAAGATTTTAGAATATTTCAGCGTGATACCATTTACCATTTGCAATATAAACTACATAGGGATGAGCACGTACAACGGCCTTACGTAAACATATCACCAGAATGATTGACACTTAGGTGGACCAATAGTATAGACTACCCACCCGGAAAAAGAAAATCCTCGGCTATACCTTTAAATGGCCCCCAGATATATATATATATATATATATATATATATATATATATACACTGTATACATATAAACACTGTATATATATATATATATATATATAGTTTTTTTGTTTTATGAATATGTAAATAGTCAATATATCAAAAGAAAGAACAGAGGATCTGCTTAAAAAAAATAGCTTCACTAATTTTAATTGGAGTGTCTATTTACAGAGGCTTTTCGCACTAACACTGCTGACCAATTGTCCGATTATGCCACACACACACATTTGCAAAATAAATCCTACTGATAACAGGGTCTGTGGCATGGTTCTTTCAGTGGGTGATGAATGATGATAACCTTTGATGCAACCGACTTCGAGTTCGAATCCACCTTTTTCATAACCCATTCTTCAATGCTTTTAAAGGTTATAGTTTGGAGGAGGTGTGGGGGTAATGTTAGTGACAAGTAATGTCCCAAAAAAGCAGCATCCATTTCAGATTTAAATTAACATAATCATATCCACTGAATATGAAGTTATTATTGCACCGTTTATAATACACTGCAATACAAAAGGTGGAAATTGTATCTGTCGCTATGAGAAAGTACTGCTGTTTTCACTAAGTGTGAAGAAAATACTTTTTTTGTTACTATTTACACTGTGCAAATAGCATCTATTACTATTTTCAACTAAATGCGCTGCCATTATTTTCTTTTTCAACATGCATGGCACACACACACACAAAGCAGAGAAAATCAGGTTTGAGTTTGATTTGAGTTGAGTCCATCAACATCCCCAAAGCTTGTACCTGTCATATACCTCCTGTGGGTTAGACATTTTTCTTTGTAATATTAGCCAGTTTTGATTGATATGTTGTTGAATATTTGATGAACACATTAGCTTACTTACGCTAAACAATTGTCTGGATCCGAAATCTCATACTTACCTACTGCATAGCTGAAAAATATACTATACTATACTGAAAAACAGTATGTGACAAAATAAGTTTGACCGAATTCACAGTACTAATAAAAGAGACAAAAAGTACCTAGATGACCTACTACTGCCAGCGAGATTCTGAAACCTGCATACGATGGAAACTTTACTATCCCATGAGGCCACGGGACAGGATTTGTGAATGCCAGTGAAGTGACATAACTGACACTGGTGGGTCATATGATAATAACAACATTTACAAACATTTAAAAACATTACATTTATACTACACATATTCAGAATGTAGTTTCTTAGCGGTCGAGAAGTAATCACTTATTTAAAATAATTACCTACTTATGAGAGTAAGGCGCAGATCTTCCTCTTCACTAGTTTTTGGATCTGGAGATGCTGGAGTATTTCAGAAGATCCATAACTTTGGTAAAAACATTGCTCGAAGAACTCGTCAATGGTGGGGAAGCGTTGTCATAAATGCCGAAAAATCTCATCAGTGGCAAAGTATTTTTTATACTTAAAATGAAACACCTCAGCTTGAAGGCACATGACTTCTGCCGATGACAATAACTTAAAGTATTTCATCTGCATGTCATAACTTAAAGTATTTCATCTGCATGTCATACATTCCTTGAAACAGATCCGTGCACAGGTGCGCACAGACCCACACCATGAAAGCGGCGGGTTTATTTATTTTCGTCATATGACTCCCTGCAGCTTCTATTATGTGCTAAACTGTAACACTTGACTGCTTGTGTCTCAGCATAAGGAAAAAACTCTCTTTCTCTCTCACAGTCTCTCACTTCTTGCAAAGCTCTCCTGCAGAGGCTCAGGATTACACCCACATGTGCTTCTTCCCTGTCATGGTTGTAAACATATTGGGCCACCACCATGCACACACTGGTGAAAATCCATGTCTCCTACTGTTTTTAGCTGACTGACAGCGGCCCAATTAGAGAAGCCCGTTGCTCCCCATAAAGCACATAGACATGCCTGAGTCAGAGTCTTCCCCACCTCTGCAGGATACCGCATGCAGATATCTAAATATAGGAACCGGAGAGTAAGAGCATTGTACCTGACACGAGAGTGTTGAGGTGGAAACTGGTGTGCCGAACGCATTAGTTAGTTTTCATGGTTGAGAGATCTTGACTAGTTGCAAAAAAAAAAAAATAATTGGCAAATGCTTAAGAGTCAATGACTGGATCGTTATTGAAGTGATTATTATGTTTCTGGCATGTTATAGGTTTGTCAAGAGTTCTTCTAACCCTAATTGATGGAGTGTGTAGCTTTTCATTTCTTAAACAGCCATGTAGAAAGACACGTCGTGACCATATTCCAGGATGACAATGTCAAGATTCATCAGTCTCAAATTGGGAAAGAATGGTTGGGAGGGACCATGGACAATTATTTTCACAAATGAATTGTCACCTCCGAGACCAGACCTTAAATGCTTTGAAAGTCTTTGGGATGTGCTGGAGTAGACTTTAGAGAGTGCTTGTGTAACGGAAGAAGGCTAGTAGTTGCTGTGCGAGTAAACCTCACTTCCAGATCTCAATAAGCGCTCTAGCGACAGATGCTAGAAGCTGCAGTCTTTAGCCTCCTTGTTAAAGCGTCTGACTCTCATGCCGTTCGAGGCCCGTTCGAGGCCCGTTCGGAGCGGGTCGAGTTGGACCCGGGTGTGAGGGGTTACATTGGTGCCGTGACCCGGATGAGAGTGAGGTTTAGGGGGGTGAGTGTAACGGAGGCCAGCTAGTAGTTGCTGTGTGAGTAAACCTCACTTCCCGATCTCAATAGGCGCTCTAGCGACAGATGCTAGAGGCTGCAGTCTTTATCGTCCTTGTTAGCGCGCCTGACTCTCATGCCGGAGACCTGGGTTCGAGGCCCGCTCGGAGCGGGTCGAGTTGGACCCGGGTGTGAGGGGTTACACTTGACTCTTGCATTGTCAATACAAGGTCGAGAGCAAAAATTGATGCATATCTTGATGGAAACAACATATATATATACAATTTTACACTTTTACACCGGGTGACGCCCCTATCAGCCGTTGCGGCACTCCAACTCCAACCTCCCAATCACAGCTCTTGTGAGTGCTATTGACGGAATGTCTCAACAGGTAAAATTAGGCTACTTTCAATAAAATGTCCAACATATTATAAATACATTTAGCTGTGTTGATATGTGTCATAAGTAAGAGATTGAGTAGGCAAACTTTCTGTCTAGAGCAAACATGAGTGTCTTGCTGATAATAAAATCCATCCAACGTACCTGCACCGGGCACAATATCGACATGAAGCCGTCTAGACTGGACACATCAAAGTAAATATTATAAACCGGTACATTTGTCTTTCTGGAAAGGGGCATGATGATGCTGTATGGTATTGAAGCATCCATTGTAGCATGTATCATCTCTGAAGGTCTAAATGCATGAATTGTGGCTTAATTTTCTGTAACCGAAGCGGAATGTCTTTTCCCATCTAAAGCATTAGGTTCCCGGTTCCACGCGGCTCCTCTTTCACACATCAATTAATTGCCAGAATGACTTTACCGGTATATACACAAATATGCTGTTCACATAAGCAATGGCATTCTGGCTTTACCAGTAAGAGACTATTCACACATCAGCTCCAAAATAACTGTAAATTCTGTGATATCAGACAGTGATGTCTGAGTGAAAGGCAAATTATGATAAAGAAAGTGTTTTTGAAACACTTAAAACACAGGATGTACATCCAACAGCAGAGCCGCAATGCTGATGAGTGCAAAAGAAGGCTGGGTCTCAAGCGCAACATGTAAACAGCAGTAATCATGTCACCTCCATAAGAACTTCATGATTGGTCCAAGCAGACTTCTTACTGTACTTCAGCGTGTTCTGACCTCGTACGTGACCATACCGGTAATCTTCATTCGGCGTTCGCTCAGAGCACATTACCGGTAATTTACTGCTAATGTTACAACATCTCATACTGGTAAATTGCATGAACCAATTTACCAATTTCTCTTACCGGTAATTTACAAGTAAAGACTGTATGTGTGAAGGGCTTTGTGGCGAGGGGTGCGTGGTTCAGCGAAGTCTGTGGCGGGAGAGCGGGGGCGGAGCCAGGCGGTGAGTAAGTGGGTCAAGTCCAAATAACAAACACCTGCTGTGATTTCAGTACTTGGCGTGAGGAGACCGTATATAAGCGGCCCGTGCTGACAACGAGTTGACAGAGAGACTGGGAGCTCGTGCACGGACCGGCAAGACGTTTTGAATACCGAGTGTACCCGACGCGAGAAGCTGTAGCCAGCGGGAAGAGTGTGCAGCAAGCACGTGAAGCTGTAGCCAGCGGGAAGAGATTTATTGTGAATTGCTGTTTCCTTTTGTTCTATTCTGATTTAATCTATTTTGAGCGCAGAGAGCGCTGTGGGGAGAGTCTAAAGTTCAAATAAAAGTGCACGATATCGCCGACCCCGTGTCCCGTTCCATCCACACATATCACAAAACCATCATATCATCACAGGGTTCCTCTCTGGCTCAGCCTGCTAGAGTAGCCATACCCCAAAATCACACTATAGATGGTATGCGCGTGACGTCACCATCGGCCGGAGAGCCTGCGGTTACTCACAGCGAGTGGCAAAAAGACTGAGCGGCTGTATTTGTTTTCAGCGTGAATGCCGCGAAAAACAAACACAACACATATAAAGTGGGAAAGAGCTTCGCGATTGACTGTACAACTAGATTTGACAAAAAAACGGAGGTATATTTTTACAGACTGCTATAGAAAGAGGAGAAAATGGATCATTGCAATTCACAGAAACAACTGGACTCCAGTTTGTGTCAATATGCTGAATTTAGGTGTTAAACCATACCCATATATTTTGTATTGTTATATATATTAATAACTCATCAATTAAATATTCATCATTGCATGGGTTGTTCTGGCGGGAAAGTGATGTCAATGCATTCCCTCTATTGGTTGAGCCGGAAAGTGATTGATGGATCTGAGCGAACTGCTCTCTGTTTTGATGATCTTTGGGAGGATCAATGTTTACACTTTTGGAGGACATTGACCCATGAATGGCATACTAAGAATAGCCAATGGAAAATTAAATCTTTAGTGTAAGTTCTGCCAGGAAGACTCAATTGTTACGTCACTCATTACCTTCACATCTAACCAATCGTGTTCTAATACTTAGAAATTTCGTATTATAAAAGATTGTTACTTGCACATGTCTGAGTTTGCAGATGCTGACGCCAACATTCACCTCCATCCTCCCCATCAACAACAGGATGGTCCCTTCCCATACCTACCCAGGGGTGTTGTGCGCCCCTGCCTTCGTCTTCAGGCAGGAAATGCAGATTCCGTCCCCTCTGAAGGACTGGGTCTAAGACAAAGAACTTTATAAACCAATACTTGCTTGCTTGGCTGTTAATAAATTAATGCTTTGTTACGTTATTTTGCCTCCCGAGTCTTTCTGGTAGAAATAAACTGGGTTAAGAGAATGTATTTTAACATCTTACATGACCTACTTCTCCTTTAACTTCTATTGAGCCTGGAATATTCCTTTAAGTGTGGTAAGTTCACTATAACACAAGACCTCATGTGGCTTTAACTTACACCTGCTGTGCTTTGTGAGCTTGCCACTTTTTATACTCAATACAAAATAAACACATAAAAACTATTTTCCATTAAAAAAAGATGATAAGTTATCACTGACAACAGTTGGCAAACATTTGCGACTTGCGAACGCTGAGCCATGCCTACTTAAACAATTATTTGCCAGCTGTACCATCCATCGAATCAGGGAATATATCCTCTCAATCAATCATAGGTGCTAGGAGATAGGTGCTATATGTGTGTGTGTGTGTGTGTGGGGGGGGGGGGGGGGGGGGGGGGTTGTACATTATTTTGGAGTCAGGTACCCCTATGACAGTTTCATGTCTACAGCAGGGGAGATTTAGAGCCTGCACGGTCTCGTTGAATTAGAATCGATGACAGATGACACAAAGACAGATAGTGCATCATACATACATCTAGGCACTGACTTGCAGTTGAGTTGTTCATAAATCTAGCTTAGGTCGGTGATGACCACACATGAAACTCACTAATGGTCATGTGTTAGTCCTGCATTCACAAGCATGAAGGCCATCTAAACAAAAACATCAAGGAATATTCTTTATGTAGATGTGCAGAGACAATGTGTAGATGTAGATGTGGTTAAATCAGCAAATAATATGGCAATTTTTAAAGTCAGAATAAAACAGATGGTATTTTCTTCCAACGCATTCTCACCCCAAGGCGTCACCTTTGACCATGCTTCAATATTTGACGTTTTAGGCGCCCTTTAGCGTCACTTACATGACGTGATCCTACGGCGTCCTCTAACTGACGCTAAAGGAAAGCGGTTAGATTTAGGTGTGGGGTGGGGGTAGGGTACACGCGATCCTAGGGCGTCATCTAACTGACGCTAAAGGGCGCCTAAAGCGTCAGATATTGAAGCATGTCCAAATGTTTCCCAAGGCGTCAGTTAAGTGACGCCTTGGGGGTGAGAATGGGCTGTTTCTTCCCTATTGTGACGTATATCCAAGTGAAACAGCTTATGGAACAAGAAAAATGTAGGATGGGAGGGGAAGTTAATTTTTTTATTAAAGAGTGCATTGATAAATTATTTTGTAATTATTTTTGTATATATATATATATATATATATATATGAAGAGTTCAGATGCAAAAGCCTCTAAATGCCATTTGAAATTTTCTTCTTTAATGATGATTTTTATCAAACTTGCATATTTAAGTTTAGTAATTTCACTTAAATAACAATTAATAGGTAATTATCAATGCCATTTAAGTTAAATCACTGAACTTAAATGTACAAGCTTGATAAAAATGATCATTCTAGAAAAAAAATTCAAATGGCACTTAGAGGCTTTTGCATCTGAACTCATATGTAAACCCTCAAAACATCAGAAACATTATTGCATTTGAAATAGTTTGTTCAGACTCTACTACTGTGATTGGCTAGTTGGAGTAATATTGTTATGTTGATTAATCACAAATATTTGTATACAACTCACTAAAACCATTGTGTGCGTGTGTATGATAACAGAATGAGTATCTGTCAGAGATGTGTGAGTAGTTCAGCTGTGGTTATGATTGAGAGTGGCCATCGGGGACTGTCACCTTGTTGATCAAATCATAGAGAATGAAGAAAGCCTGGCAGACCTGTCGGGTCTCAGCTCTAACTGGCAACTGAGGGATTATGGGAGGGGAAATGTTACCTTGATGTATTTTTCAATCTCCTTATAGTGCCACTGCTGTACTTTCTTGAGTGCATAGGGCTCAGCAAACCAAAGGAAGTGCTTTGAATGTGATATTGGGGGAGGTGAACACATTTGTATTTGTAATCTATTCGGGTGGAATTATACAACCACTAAATAGTGTAAAACTCAAGAAATGCTGTAATGTTTTTTTTTTTTTTTTTAATATTTATCATGCGTGTACGATATTCTTTAATTAGATCAGTGTTATCCAACCCTGTTCCTGGAGGCACACCAACAGTACACATTTTGGTAACACTTTAGAATACGGTTCCTTCGTTAATGAATAACTACACAAGAACTAATGAGTAACACAATATTAACAATCTAGTAACTATTATTAACTAACAAGAAACTCTGATTAACGAACTAGTAAGTAATAGCGCACAGACGAAAGTGGTAGTTCACTATTAAGTAATCGATAACTTCTATTTTTTTAATACTTCCCAGAGAACTACTGAAAAAGTTTATTAATAATCTAGTAACTACTATTAACTAAAATAAACTCTTATTAACGAATTAGTAAGTAATAGCTCACAGATGAAAGTGTTACTAGATACTTCTGTCGGAATTACTAATTATTTGGATCCGTATTATAAAGTGAAGATCATTGGAACTAACTAGTAATGACTCAAGTGTTACTACATGATCTAGTCATGATTTGTGCAAATGTTTGAGATTTTTGGTGAACTTTAGTAACTTTTAGAAAATTTCTTTAGTAACACTTGAGTCATTACTAGTTAGTTCCAATGATCTTCACTTTATAATACGGATCCAAATAATTAGTAATTCCGACAGAAGTATCTAGTAACACTTTCATCTGTGAGCTATTACTTACTAATTCGTTAATAAGAGTTTATTTTAGTTAATAGTAGTTACTAGATTATTAATAAACTTTTTCAGTAGTTCTCTGGGAAGTATTAAAAAAATAGAAGTTATCGATTACTTAATAGTGAACTACCACTTTCGTCTGTGCGCTATTACTTACTAGTTCGTTAATCAGAGTTTCTTGTTAGTTAATAATAGTTACTAGATTGTTAATATTGTGTTACTCATTAGTTCTTGTGTAGTTATTCATTAACGAAGGAACCTTATTCTAAAGTGTTACCCACATTTTGAGTGTCTTCCTTATCTGAGCCAGTTTAGTATACAGATTCAATGGACTACCTAGATTTTTAGGGACCCCTATTTATCCCCCACCCCCTAGTCAAGCCAAGTCACCTTTATTTATATAGTGCTTTTTACAATACAGGTTGTTTCAAAGAAGCTTTACAAAGAAAACCTTATATATAAATATATATATTAGATTATATATTAAATTAAATGTCCTCAACTAAGCAGGCCAAAAGCGAAAAAGGTGACAGTGTCAAGTAGAAACCATACTCCATCAGGTGGCAGAATAAAAAAAAAAAAAAAAAAAAAAAACCTTGGGAGAAAGCAGGCTCAATCGGGGGGCATTTCTGGCCAATGAACGAACAGTGTATGATTATGATTCAGGCAGCAAGATCAGAAGTCAGACCGGACTGGAACATTCAGAATTATCCAGTTCCATCTTGAAACCCAACACCCACCCAATTTTTTTGTTTTCTGTTATTTTGTTAACAATAAACAACATAAACAGTGAAGTGGTGGAATGCATAGAAATACATATACTGCTGTGGTAAAGCACCACTTATTTTCCTCTCTGAAGTGACTACAGGACCCTGCTAAGCCTGGTAGTGTGAGGCAATGAACTGTAAGTGTAACAGATGAAAGGACCAGCACTCATGTGCACATTAACCTTTGGACTGCTGTTCTACTCACTGTACACTGTCTTCATACACTGGGGTTCTACTTTTGAGAACAAAGGATTGAAAGATATTATGCCGGAATAACTCATGTATACTTTCAGTAAGAGCTGATTTATTATTATTTATTTATTTATTTATTTATTATTTTATTCACATATGCACAACCAGTAAGGAATCAAATGTATAGTTGATGAAAATTCTGTCTGTCTGGTCTTGAAGTTCATGAGAAAATAAACTTGAAACAATAGTAGATGGCATACATGTTTTAAAAATTGTATTAATCGTATTAAAAACGATCCGGAAATGCTCTTCGTTTTGCTCATTTCGGCACACTTTTAAAGACGGTCTGACAAAAATAAACAACAACAATATATACTTTCGGAAATTAATATTATCTAAGGGCTACTAAAAACATTATGCCTTTGTGTCATGAATCCCAAGTGTTGTTTTTTTTATGTTTTAGGACTTTTATTTTGATATTATTTTATCTTGCTTCTCCTATTACCTTCTCATGGTTTGTTCCTGTTTGCCTTTGTCTTAATAGGCAGCATCCGAAAACTGAAAAAAAAAAATGCTGTCTTCGGTGGACTCATTTCAAGGTAGGAAGGCATCAAGGCACATCCGAAATCCAAAGTTAGCTTCACTTCCTGTCTCCTGAGAGACCTTGATCTGATTGATTTCTGAAGGCAGCATAGATGTATCTTTCGCTGCCGTTGATATTATTCGTATCCTGGACTGGAACTATTCGTTCCATTCGGTGACAGTTGAGCTAAAGAAAGATGGCGTCTGAAAGTTGGTTGTCAGTTTGTCTGTAGATGTACGTTTTTGACCAACATTTTCCACTTATGATGTCATTTCTGGCTAGAAATTATTATAGTAATTACATATTTGTTTAGTTCTCACCAACGCTTGCTCTATTTTGCCATAGATCATTAAACTGTTACGCTGCCTCAGAAGTCTGTCCGAAATCAGTTTTGTGAGGTACATTTGTGTGCAAAAGCTGTCCGCAGAGCCTGAAAAGTAGGCTACACTTTATTAAGTCCTTTTTTTTTTGTATTCAGATATTTTCCCTGAATAAATAAAATATTACACTTGTGTAAATTCTGTTTTATCACTTTTTTTCTGTTAAAGGGTAACTAAACCCTAAACCAACCTTTATTTTGTTAATGAATGGGGCTTTATTAGTGCTGATCATTGATTCGAGGAACTTTTTTGACATTTGGGTGTAAAGTGTTTGAACACTAGAACGGCCATAATGGTCATTTTGACCGTTTTGAATTTTATATCTACAATAACTTTGTTGAAAAAAATAATAAAAATCCTGCTGGTACCTGACTTTTCCTAAAATTGTCTGTATTTTCATTTAAAATGCTTTTCATATAAATTAAGTTACGTAAACGTAAGGCAAGACAAAAAAAAATGAATAGACGGTCATATTTACCGCACTGAATTTTGCGGTATTTTTTTGTTAAATATCCCGCGGTTGATCGTGTTCTCTCTCAACTGTCAACAGAAAGGTCCGTCCGGTCACCTCTGTAGCAGTGTTTGCTATATAATAATTTCTACATTAGTTGTTGATCAGAAATAAGCAAATAAAACCTGACTACAGTTATCTATAATACTTACATTATCTATAGGCTATTTAGCCTATATATATATATTGCAAGGCTAAAATGTCTAAAATGAATGAGCGAATGAGGAGGAACATGACTCGAACCATGGCCCTGGAGATGCTTCAGAACTTGACGAGTGATGATTCGGATGCGGGGAACAATCGGAGGTGGAAAGTGACAGCGACGTTTCCTGGGTGAAAGTTAACATTTCCTCTTCATCAGAGAGTGATTCAGAGTCAGAGTCCACATCAAGGTAAAAGAGACGGCTGCTATCATCAGACACGGCGGATCCAGATGTTTCATTCATGTCGGATGATCCTGGTGAGCTCTGCTGCCCTGTCCTGTGCTGTTTGTTTTGCCTCATGGGCTGTTCATTAGTTCTGCTAGTCCTATTATTTTTATTAGCCTATTGACCACTTCGCAAATCGTCACTATCTAACATTTTCGTCATAGTTTTTGTCATTCAAACCTAGTTTTTATTTAGTTATCGTCTCGTTTTCGTCTTTGAAAAAATGTGGTTGACGAAAATAATTACGAAAATTATTCGTCAACACTGTTTTGAATCTAACGTTTGTGGCCGTTCTAGGAGTTTTGGAATTCTGGCACTTCTAGTGTTAATTTTACAATATATGGTGTAAAAACGCGTGCTGCCCTCTTCAGGTTGAACAGTGGCTACTGCAGTTGAATTTTCCTATTGGATGTTTGCGGTGGTATGTGATGTAAGCAGTTGTAGGTGACATAATCTATTTAGCATAACATTTATATAGTTATTTAGATTATTTTGTTTAGCCTAATTAGCATAGTACAGCTAGGACAGCTCTGTATTGAACGCGCTGAAAAGCGACGCAGTGCCAAACACTGCTCCTCCTGCATGGACTTCACCACCGCAGAGGACGTCTTGATATGAGTGATCACGTAGATTTTAATCTTAAAGTTCAGCTAAAGTTAATCATCTGTGGTCGTCAAACACGTTGGCGCATTTTGTTGGATTTTTTCACATAGCGGCAAAATATCAATATTAAATATATGCCTACAGAGAGTGCACACTATTGACATCAACTCGACAAAACTCATCAGATGCCGATCGCGATGCGGGAGTTAAGACCGCAGTTTGATCCGGCGGCTCAAATTTATATGGCCCCATGTCTGCAGTTCTCAAGTCTCACGCATTGGCCGTGAGACACACGCAAATCAACCAGTTCACTCGCTCACACGCCAAACTGGGTATTTCTCACGCTGAAAAGGCAACGTCAACCAAGATGTCCACGACACAGTGAAGTTTCCTGCCGCTAGCATGTATCTCTCGGACAGACTGCGTTCGTTAGGCAACATAGACGTGCGCCGCGAACACATGGAAGTTGACGGAACATTCTTGTCGTTACTAGGTAACCAACAACAATCGCCGAACACACGTCGTGATGGAGAAGGGAAGAAAGCTCGTCTAATTTTTAGGCTACACTACAGGGTTCTTTACTCAACTGCAAAGGACCTTTTATGCAAAAAAAATGATGATAATGACAAGAAAGAAGCCTTTTGGCACAAAGGTTATTTATAGGCTATTATTCATTCATATTATTATTCTGGAACATTTTGCAGTTGTAATTAAATTATTGTTTATTAAACTGTTGTAGTAACTTAATATCGCATTTTAATCATGCTGATATTTGGAGGATAAAAAGTTAAATAACACTCTTCGTGTGATATTGATTAATTACATTTTTTTAATATCTTGAATTTTGTGATCATTCATGCATTGCATTTTAGGGTTCCAAATAGCCTACGTAGTGCTTTAGAACCTTTTAAGGTTCTATATAGAACCTTTTCTTCTAAGAGTGTATTGAACATTTAATATGTTGCCCATTGTATACATTATTATTGATGCAGTCAAAAACTCTACAACTACTTTGCAACCAGGCCAGAAGCTTTGGCTCAGTTTGGCTTACATTACCTGAATAGCCTATATAGGGAAAATGTTTGTGGGATGTAAGGAATGAAGATGTATTTCTTCATTTTAAATTATATATTATACTGTATTAATAGTTCTAGTTACATTAAGGCTACTTGTATTAAAGCAGAGTGCTCTGGGTAATATTTTATATCCGGTCAAAACATACATTAATTATTGCCATTGCATTTGTATTTTTCAAAGATGTCAGGGAAAAAGCAAAAAGATATTTGTGTACACACACACAGACACGCACACACACACACACACACACACACACACTTTAATATTCTAATATGCCCATTTGTTCACAATGTCCCACCACACAATAAATCATTATACCATTTTGACCAGACACATTCAAAATGCAAAAAGATTTGTTTTTCCAAACTGTTTGGAGCAATTTGTTATATTTTTGTAATTTTTTTAAAAATATTTTTATTAATATAACATTAAAGAGTAGGCTATTTTTGATGTGATGCATTGCTCTGTCATTTATGAGATTTACCAATTGTTATAATTTCAGTTTGTGCTGGTTAATTATGAACAATGGGTAAAATTGGGGGGCGGTGATAGGGCCGGGGCTTCATTTGGGCTCCTCCTCTAACCGCATGTGATCTCACTCCAAACTTTTGATAAAATTTGAGAACCCTGTCCTGGAGGGGGAGTAGAAAAGTGCTTGACTTCAAATGACCGCTCTGTTGCAAAGCTACTTGGTAACCCCCAAATTTGGGTTAAAACAACCCAGCATTTTCAAGAGCCAGTGGGTGGAGTCAGGCTCTGACCGGGGGTTTAGTAACCTTTTAATATATCATTTCAAACCATAGATATGATTCAGAAAGACATACGTAGATTCATATTATTTGTTGTTATAGTTATCATGTATTAATGTATGTCTTTAGAGCCCTGTAGAGAATACGAATACATTGCCTTTAAGGCTTTTATGTTTGGACAGACTTTTTCCACCATTAAGTTTCATACCAAGATCATTACCCTTTGCTGAGAAGTTATTTGTACCTTCATTTAACTTATCAGACAGAGTATATCGCTTCAATACACAACATCAACAGGAAGACACACTTCACTTATTTCACTCCAAACTATTGAATCATCACTTGAACTTTCTGTGAACTAACTAATATAATTTCAGATTTGAACACTTGTGGTGAATGAGACAATGATCTTGTGTCTATTTTCCACATACTTCGACACGCTTTTAATAACACTGTAATATCTGATATATTTGAATAGATAATTTCCTGAGCATCTTTGTTTTTGCTTGTATTGTGTATGTTTTATGTATTAAACTGCATCACATCACATTTGTGTAAGTACATCAGTGTGTGCACTGATTACTTAATTTCCACTCACAACTGAATCAATCATGTGACATCCACCACATAAACTTTGTTTGTGAATGGAATAGTCTTAGTGGTCTGCAGTCATAAAGGATAAGCTGCAAAGCCATTATCGTTTTTCCCCCTCAATATCCTTGCAAATTTCCATAAGCCTCTAGTAATGAAAGAAAAACTTGGAGGCTCTCTCCTCCGTGGCTCTTTGATCAAAGGGAATGTATATTAGATGAGACACTGCAGTTATCATTAATGCAATTCATTTCATGTGTTTATATATAATAATTTCCCTTTGTCTCTGCTGTAGTGCTGTGGAAATTTGATCAACGTCCACATTAAAACCAGGAAAAGGCATTTGTTGCGACATCACGTAGATCCTGAAATAATTATTTACTTACCTAATGTTGAAACTCATACGTTGGTCGTTTTTTAAATGTATAATACAAGAAAACAGACTTTTTTATTTACATTTTCAACTTTTTTTAGTGTGTAATCTTGATGTCTGCATGAAAAAGGTCTGAATAGTTAAAAGCATAAACTCACTCCAAAAGGAATTATTCTCAAAATCATTGCACACTGTTTCGGGAGTCCCTGAAACCTGAGTCCATTGTAGTTTTGAGCGTTTTTAACAATTCACAATATCCATCATTTGAATAATTCCAGCTAAAGACATTTGCAAAATAAAGAGGCAAGGCCTGGTTGAGTTGCATCAGTAAGGTGTTGAAACTCGCATTTCCCAAACACGCTCAAACCACACTGGTCCAGCCAACCAATCAGAGAACATAGCACATTTTTTAGAAGGAGGGCTTCATAGAGACAGGAACTAAACAGAGCGTTACTGACAGACTGAGAAGAGAGGTGCTGCAACAGAATATGTAAACATTTTGGGAACATTCATGTATGAAATCCTATTTTACTTATCCCTAAAAACAAAATCAACACTTTGTAAAAGGTAATAATATGGTATTTTTAAAGATGAGTAAATAATAACAATTTCCATTTGGAGGCCAACTATTAGGAAATGCTTATTGTCATACTTGAATTTCTACCTGACACATTACTTATTCTGCACACATGCAAAGTGTGAGGCTTGATGTAATTACTTTCCTCTCATGGCGTTTTGAAGCTAAAAGGGTCTGTAATAGCAAATAAAGCATCTTCAGTTTTGCACGTTCAATGGCAGTTAGGAGGATTTGGAGAGCAAACAGTGTGTGAATCTTGACTGGAGTTTGAAATAGGTTTCGATCACTGGAATCAGTCTGCAGATGCTATTAATCAGTAGTGCATATTACAGCCAGCTGAGACCAGGAGCTCCACTGAAAACACTGTTATCATTTTGACATTACCATGGCCACAAATGCTCAAACACTGAAGAAGATGTACTGAATTATTAAGTCAAGTCATCTTAATTTATATAGTGCATTTAACAATAGAGATTGTTTCAAAGCAGCATGTACTGCAGTGATACTATGAAATAAATGCAACAAAGATTGTTTTAGCTGTATAGCAGAACAAAAAAAAATCATTGTCCAGATTAAGTTTGATTGCTTTTTTGGTTATAAACTTAGGGGCTGTTCACAAGACATCATTTTCAACTAAAAACAGAACACTTTTAATGTGTTCTCATTAAAAATAAAGTAATCAACAGGTTTATTTGCAGAAGTTTGTCAAGTTTTGATAACCACGCAAGTCGAACATGAGTACCTTACATCGGCGATCCAAAGTGTGGCTTCACTTTTCTAAAAATAACGAAATCTCGGCAAAATGCAAAATTTGTGACAAAAGGAGTATTTTTACAGAAGGAGTATTTCCTTCAGAAAGGATTATTTCCTTCAGAAAGGCCGTTGGTTAGCAAGGTTAGCTAAACTTTTTTGACCCTGCCTCTTAAAAGAATCGGAATCGAGAATCGTTAGGAACCGGAATCGAAACAAGGAATCGGAATCAGAATCGTTCAAATTCAAACGATACCAAACCCTACTGAAGACAAAGTGTGAGTGCTATTTGAGGGAACGACAAGACCAGACAATGGTGTGCAGGAGAAGTGTCTTTTTATCCACAAGTTTCCTACGCCCCATGAGGCCTTGCGTCAAAAGTGGGCGCGACTTCCGGTTGGAAGTAAACAAAGCGCGATTTGACATGCTTGACACTCGTTCATTCAACAGTAGACAGTCATTCAAGTTATAGCGATCCAAACTAGCTAACGGTGTGGGAACACAACCTCAACCAAATTCAAAAGGGTGAAATAACAGTACCTTTACCCTCCGCAGTAGTTGGTTAGGGAGTATTATAATAACATTATTAATAATCAATACTCATCAAGGAATGGTGACAGACAGTTGTGCGAGCTGACAAACAATTAAAATAAAAAATACACACTTAGTCATTGTGCTTTGGAGTTTATTCAAAATTATAAATGAATGTGCTGCTTGAATACATTAACTGGCACATTTGGTATTCTGTCAACACAGGCTTTGATCCCGAGTTTAGGTGTAACATCAGTAGCGAACAGCCAACCACATGCTGATAGAGTTTATAGAATATTAAGAATTTAAACAAATGTTCACAGGAAGATTTGTGGTCCTTTGGGAGGTGATGAAACTACAGTCGTTGGCAGGATCAGAGACGGGCTCTGCAGGATCACTCTGATTTCGTTTTCAGCTTATGTTCAAAACAATCACGTTTAAGCCACTGAACTAGTTTAATCCGGTTATACATACAACCGCGAACAGCACATGTTGTCCCTGAGCTCCGTAACACCATCTCTCATAAAGATTTGTGTCTTTAAATAGTAAAATAATGCTCCGAAAAACAGCTAGCCTCTTCGCTAACTAACACACAAAATACCATTGGAATGCTACTTCCGCCGCCTCACCGGAAGTTTCACCCACTTTATTTTTTACAGGAGCGCCCCTCGGAAACTTGTGGATAGGGAGTGCTGATGAGGTGCAGGTGCAGATGTAATTGGGGGATGGCTGATTGTGTGCAGGTGGGAAACATGAGGGATGCTGGGAAGTGTATTGCTGGTGTAGTGACTGGATGCGTGACAGTAACTGTTGGGAAAGGTTGGAAGAAGTGGCGAAGGGCTGGAGAAGGAAGGAGTAATTCAAGGAGTCTACCCGGAGAGGGAGGCTGACGTGGTTAGGAGGGTCCAGCTGCCTCCAGGGTGGAGCCTTACGTTCGGGCGGCCAGGGTGGTGCCTACAGTTTGGGTGGCCAGTGCGGAACGGCCATCATGGCCTTATAATGGGACTCGGGTTTGGCCACTCTGGCCGGGGACCCATAGCCTCCCCACAAAAGTTTTCTTGGGCGGATCTATGGGCTCGCACTTAGGCCCAGGAACAGATACAGGCTCAGATCTTGGAACAGGAACAATTCTTGGAGCAGGAATAGGTCTAGGAAAAGGTCTAGGAGCTGGAGCAGGAACAGGTCTAGGAACATGTCAAGGAACAGGAACAGGTCTTGAAGCAGATCGAGGAACAGGAACAGGCTCTGACGTGGTGGCGGCCATACAGGCTGAGGGCTCAGGAGGCGAGGCGCCGGCCATCTTTGCCAAGGGCCCAGGCGGTGAGGCGGCAGCCATCTTTGCAGAGGGCTCAGGAGGCGTGACACGAACAGTCTCTGGGGTTTCTCTCACGAGAATGGGCTCAGGCATGATGATGACCTTGACGGGACAAGACTCTGGAAGAGCGGTTGTCTCGACGGCACAAGACTCTGGAGCTGGCTTGTGGGCTGAAGCGGGCTCAGGGACCGGCGCCGAATTCTCAGGCTCGGTGGCAGCCATGGAGTGAACAGTCACTAGCCCGGCAGGTATGACAGAAAGACATTTAGGCTTGATAGGCATGACGTGAAGAATCTCAGGCTTGACCGACATGACAAAGCTCACGCTGGGCAGATCTGACTTGAAGACATTCAGGCTTGATAGGCATGACGTGAAGATATGCAGGCGGTGTGGCGAGGAAGATGGCTTGTGATGGTGGTTGAGTGGCGATGTCATCATCAGCCTAACCCATGGTGAAGGGCTGAACCGCTCAACAACAGCACATGATCCAGGTATTGTGCGAATGAACCTGGTTTTGCGGCTGAAGCTGGCTGGTGTATAGAATCATCCAGTCCAAGCCCGAACAGGTTCTTTAGGACGCCATCTGTCCAGTTGGTGGTGAAACTAGGTAGCACTGCATGAAAAGTGGGATTTTCGTCCCCGTAAACTGCCGGAAATCTCCCTAATTTTCGGCAGTTAGCGACAATTTACAGACTGTGAACCTCGCGTTCGTCTGTGCCACATATTGACGGAAACGAACCATGACGTATGCATGCAGCGCTCGCGGAGGTGCGAATGGCCCTAATTAGCATATGAATAGCAGCACTGCGCGCCCCTTGCCAGAGAATGGCTTGAATTTCCTCACTCAGTATTGGTTGAAATTCTCTACATTTAAACAAGAAAATCACTCGTGATTGGTTGGCAGATCTGTTACTATTGGTCAGCCGACATAAAATTATAATAATAATAATAATCATAGCCTATATATATATATATATATTCATATGATATGCTATTATGTTGTATATTCATCCTGTGGACTAAATTATTATTACCATCAAGGACATGAATTTATTGAGGAAAGGAACATTTGCCACATACTGTTTATTCAAAGAAATAGCTTTATTAGAACAAACACACAACTATGTACACAGCATAGGAGAACATCTTCAAAGCACAGAAAACATGTCCTCCACCCTCTTACTCTGGAAACATGGGACAACATACATACAGCACTACAGTTATACAAATAAATCAATAATATATTGCATCTCTATTCAAAAATAAATTGCCCTGAATGGCATCAGAATTGGGCACCAGATATATCAAACACAATGTACAGTGGAGGCAGAATTATGAACGAATAATAAGGATGTAATTTAAAGGGATGGTTCACTTTGAAATTAATTTGATATGTTTTAGCTTGCCTCAAGGGCATCCAAGATGCAGGTGTCTTTGTTTCCACAGTATTTTCAATTTTGATATTTTTAGGTCAAACTGTTGTTGTCCGTCAGTCATATAATGGAGGTCTATGGTCACCACCTCAAAGAGCATGCACAAAGAAGACCAAATTAAACATGATTTAATAACTCATAAATTAAGTACACATTGATGGACTAAGACACGAAATGAGCATTTTGTGAGAGAAAACAAACAGTATTTATATTGTTATTGTATAAATGTGTGTGTGTGTGTGTGTGTGTGTGTGTGTGTATATATATATATATATATATACACATATTTAGATATACACAAAATGCAATATATCTTAATATGTTTAGATCTTCGCAGTAAAACTTCCGAAATCTGTGTAAACAATGAGTGACGTACCAGTGCAAGATCGCTTCCGGCACTTTCCGCCGCATGCGCAGATATATATACACACACACACACACACACACACACACTGTTCATTTTCTCACACAAACCGCTCGTCTCGTATCTTAAGCCATCAACGTGTACTTACAGTTATGATTCATTAAATCATGTTTAATTTGTACTTCTCTGTGCATGCTCTTTTAAGAGATCCCCATAGACTTCCATTATATGACTGACTGATGCCCTTGACGCAAGCCAAAACATTTCAAAAAATAATTTCAAAGTGAACTATCCCTTTAAAACTCTTAATTCAAGTCCTGTAGGCTTTGCTCATCAGGGCGAAGTGAATCCAAGTCTTTGCGACGCGTGCTTGAGGTTCACCTTGATGTACATACACCTCAGTGGCTGTGGAACCGAATTTCATGACCCCTTCTGCAAAGTTGAAAAAGACAAATGATTTAGATGTATGCAAAGGCAATCTGCCCCAAGCCCCCACATTTGTAAGCAAAAATATGTTTCTTCTGCATCCACTACCTGGTTTCCTTCAGGCGATGGCGGATGTCGACCAGTAGTTTCAGGACCTTTTTCTGGAACACTGAAATAAACAAACACATTTGGTGATGTTTACAATGCTCTAATTAGAATAACAAAGTTTGCTAGCTCACAAGAGAGAAGGTGTCTATTAAAAGTGTCTTCTCCACTGACAATAGATCAATACTTACCACCAGGTTTCAGTCACTGCATCTCCCAGTCTCAGTCACTGCATCTATACCACAAAAAAAAAAAAAAAAAGTGTTTTAAAAGTTATTATCAAATGATGAAACTGAACAGATTTATAAGATATTTAAAAACTTGGTCAAACATTTATAACTGAATATAACATGCCATGTTCCAGTTCTCTTTGGCGTTTTCACCACTGTCTTACTCTCAAAGTCATCTATAAACACAGACGTTAATCCAAATTAGTTTAGTTTTACTTTTTATTTGACTGGGGTCTGTTCAAAAGAAAAGAGGATGAGATCACAAAACGTAACGTTACCTTGTTTAAGTGTTTTTTTCTCCTATCAGCGAAGGACACCTCACTCCTTACAGTCCCTGAGAGACAAAACAAATCACAAACACCTGAAGATTTCACTCCATCACACAAAGTGATGCAATTTTACAAACAAGGATAGCCTACACTACAGCATACAAGCACATTACGCGCTTTATGTTTTATGATCCTGGCACTTATTATTTTATCATAATTTCTGACGATATTCAGAGTAAACGCATTGGGAAAAGCCAATTGAACACTCAGTACGAGTTAGTTTGATTACTAGCAAAGAATGGTAACGTTAGCTAGCTTGCAGCCAGATAACAACGTGCAAAATACAATTTAGTGTCCCAAATTGACATGAAACTAAAAAAGAATTAAGAGCAGCAAGCTAACGCAAAACAAAAAACTGTTCCGTTAGGTTAACACCCTTGGACATTCGCGGCAGTAATCACAGCAGATTTGTGAAGTTTAAGACAATAAAGCTAAACTACCAAACACTATAAGTAGACATGGACATAGAATTCACTAAGTTGGACGAACTTACCTTCAATTTAGAGGAAAAGATGGGTTCACCAGCGATCATGACGGCGAAGCAGGCTGAATATCTGTAGTTATTTTGCTTAAAAAACACGCCACATGCCTGGCACGTTGCCTCAGCCAATCAGAGTGGCTGACGTTACAGGTTGGATTATGATGATATGCTGCCTCAGCCAATCAGAGTTACGTTCACTGGTTTTTGACTCAGGTTGAAAGGCTGTCGTCGGCTGTCCTTGACTTTTCTGCTGCTGTTAGTTCATTTTAAATTAGGAATAAGGTGGATATACCTAGGCTACCATGAAATGTAAAAATACATATATGCATAAATAAATAACTTTATTAGGCTACTTAAAATAAATAAACCAGTAAAAAAAAATTGTAAAAAACAAAAACAAAAATCATCTGTTTATAACTGTGAATTAACATCAAAGATGTTATCATATATTTTGAAAACTGCTTCCGTAAATGTTATGATGAATCTTATAATTTTATTAGGAAAATTTCATATTCATAAGAGTAAAATGAATAATTCTAAACCTTGTTTGAAGTTTTTTTGTTTTGGTCTGATTTTCAGTTTTCAGTATTCAGTCTCTCAATTGTATCGATAAAAATGTAGTGATACAATTGTATTTGCTAAAGAATATTGAAGCTAATTGAAAAGTGAATTTATGTGTATGCTATTTTTTTTCTTTAAATAGTACAAATTACTGGTTTCTAACTTTCTCTTAAATCATAATATTATACACAATAGTCCCTTTCCTGTTTTTATTTCATTTGTTCAATTCTGTCCTATTTTTATTTGTTTCTTATTTATTGTGAAATTATTATTTGTTGATTGTTATCTTTTTGGATGTCATGTTATTGTTGTAATTGTTGTGCATTATGTGCAATGTTAAAAAAACAAAAAAAAAAAAACCAAAACAAAAAACAAAAAAAAAACACGGCAATTAGGTTATACTGAGCCTGATCTATTTCTACCAGAGATTGTCTCAGAATGAAGTTATACCTTTCAGAAAAATGTTACCTGGGGTGAAACTCCCCTACCCTTATTTGCATGTGTATAGCTCACAGCATTTTCATTTACATGTCAAAGCCTCCTCTAGATTTAGGAGAAGGGGGGACAATGGGGGGACAACTGCCAAGCAAGGCCCACGTCAATTTCCGGCAATTCACGGCAGTTTTGAGTGTTACCTGTAAATTGCCGTGTGCAGTCGTAAACCTGAACTTCCACGACAATCTACAGTGCCGCTTACTGACGAAAATCCCACTTTTCATGCAGTGTAGCTTTTCACATATTCTTTGAGCAGGCAGCCATCCCGGAAATGATCGGTTGGGTTTTAATGGCCTTCTGTCATGAAACAGAAGGATTCATACAGGTAAAGTTAATCAACGGGTTTATTTGCAGAAGTTAGTGATCTCAATGATGGAAGCAGGTGAGTAACGGATGAACATAGTGTTCAGGATGGATATCTCGATGAGTAATGGTCTTATCTGTTGCAGGTTCTGAAATGGAGATCGAGGCAGAAGACTGAAGATGGATACAGGAAGCCACCCACCAGGTTTGGCCACCTACACTGAAGCGTTTTTAAGTCTTTATATATTGGATGAAACATGAAGCTCTCAGTTATTAAATATGGAAATCATGTTAGTTTTATTGGTCCCACTTTATTAAGTGTTTAACTAACATGTACCAACATTTATATTAATCATAGAATACAATGCACTTAATGCACATCCATCCATCCATCCATCTTCTTCCGCTTCATCCGGGGCCGGGTCGCGGGGGCAGCAGTCTAAGCAGAGATGCCCAGACTTCCCTCTCCCTAGACACTTCCTCCAGCTCTTCTGGGGAGACATAGTCTTTCCAGCATGTCCTAGGTCTTCCCCGGGGCCTCCGCCCAGTGGGACGTGCCCGGAACACCTCCCCAGGGAGGCGTCCAGGAGGCATCCGGAACAGATGCCCGAGCCACCTCAGCTGACCCCTCTCGAGGTGGAGGAGCAGCGGCTCTACTCTGAGCTTCTCACCCTATCTCTAAGGGATCGCCCAGCCACCCTGCGGAGAAAGCTCATTTCGGCCGCCTGTATCCGGGATCTTGTCCTTTCGGTCATGACCCAAAGCTCATGACCATAGGTGAGAGTAGGAACGTAGATTGACCGGTAAATCGAGAGCTTTGCCTCACGGCTCAGCTCCTTCTTCACCACAACAGACCGGTACATCGACCGCATTACTGCTGAAGCTGCACCGATCCGTCTGTCAATCTCCCGTTCCATCCTTCCCTCACTCGTGAACAAAACCCCAAGATACTTAAACTCCTCCACTTGAGGAAGGATTTCTCCACCAACCTGAAGTGAGCAAGCCACCCTTTTCCGACTGAGGACCATGGCCTCGGATTTGGAGGTGCTGATTCTCATCCCAGCCGCTTCACACTCGGCTGCAAAGCTCCCCAGTGCATGCTGAAGGTCAAGGTGTGAAGGGGCCAACACGACAACATCATCCGCAAAAAGCAGATACGAAATCGTGCGGTCCCCAAACCTGACACCCTCCGGGCCCTGGCTGCGCCTAGAAATTCTGTCCATAAAAATTATGAACAGAACCGGCGACAAAGGGCAGCCATGCCGGAGTCCAACATGCACTGGGAAGAAGTCTGACTTATTACCGGCAATGCGAACCAAGCTCCTGCTTCGGTCATACATTTATTTAGTGTTTAGCAATGTTGTTGATCTGTGTTGTGCTACTTTCATGTTATCACTGTGAAGCTGCTTTGATACAATCTGTATTGTGAAAAGCGCTATATAAATAAATGTGACTTGACTAGACTTGACATACAGGGACCGGACAGCCCTTAGCAAAGGACCCCGGACCCCATATTCCCGGAGCACCCTCCACAGGCCGCCTCGGGGGACACAGTCGAACGCCCTCTCCAAATCCACAAAACACATGTGGACTGGTTGGGCAAACTCCCATGAACCCTCCAGCACCCCGTAGAGAGTATAGAGCTGGTCCAGTGTTCCACGGCCCGGACGAAAACCACACTGTTCCTCCTGAATCCGAGGTTCCACTATCGGCCGTATTCTCCTCTCCAGTACCCTGGCATAGACTTTCCCAGGGAGGCTGAGAAGTGTGATCCTCCTGTAGTTGGAACACACCCTCCGGTCCCCCCTCTTAAAAAGAGGAACCACCACCCCGGTCTGCCATCTCAGAGGCACTGTCCCCCACTTAATGCACATGCATGTTTTTTTTTTTTTTTACATTGTACTATTTAAAAAAAAAAAATCCCTGAATTTTATTATATCTGTAATTAATTGTATCACAATACCACAATTAAATGGAAATACTGGAGACTTTTAAATCATTTAACTACTTTGGTTTGAGAGGGTGTTGTCTGGGTGCTGAACTAAATTCTAAAATGAAAATGTGACAATGTATTGAGAAAAAGTCCAATAGTCTTTTTTTCATAAATAATGTAGCAGTGCAGCAATGTAGCAGTTTTACACAAATGCATAGTCCAGATTTTTTTTTATTAAATTAAATAATTTCATTTCATTTCATTTACCCTTTCTCTATTCTGTTAATTTCTTTCAGAATCACTTAATTTAATTCAGTTTTTTTGCTTGCGTATTAATTGTCATACAATTTCATGATTTAAATAAATACATATTCCAGCTTCATTTATTATTCTTTTCTCTAATCAATGTTTTTTTTAATAATTGTTATATATATATATATGTGACCAGAGCTGTAAATTAAAGGTTCTGGACTACGCCACCTGGTGCCTCTCACACCAGGATATACTCAGTACCTTAGCTGCTACAAACCTAATCTAAGGCAAGCAGGTTCGTAGAAATACACTAAGAAAGAACTAAACAGAGACGTGCTTTCAGTAGAAAAGAAACAATAATTTTATTGTACAATGTTATGACTAAAAGAGACACACCGTCATACTAGAGACACAGCACTAGCACGAAAGACTAGACCTGGTATTGGCTGTTAAATGAGGCAATGTGATAAGCAATTTAAACAGAAAATACTGATCCAAGGCAGATTACCTGTCCGGGACACGCGTGATGCTCACCGCCCGTGCTCTGGAATCTGGTGCCCACGATCACATGCATTCACACACACACACACAGGCACAACCACTACAAGCCAATGATCAAATCAATATTGTGAAGTGCAATTTACCACTACAATACATGGTGCAATGCGCGAGGACGGGACCAGGAACCTCTCTCGTGAGCAGTTATTATAAAACTCTGGAAAAGAAGAAATAAAAGTGAGTTATCACTAGCAGAGTAGATTGAGAATGTAAAACTATCACTAGCAAAACAGCCAATACCACATCAGTCGGACAGTTCGTTAGACGGAGGCTACGAAAGAAACACAACAATAAAAAAAAAGGAAAGATCTAACATAATTTGGGCAAGGCAAAGCAGCAGGAGCAATCTGCCTGCAGACACAAAATCATTAAAATTAATGCTCAATTCACACATGCACAAATAGTCATGTAACATTGCAAACAATATAATTTTCTTTTACCTCAACGTTGACTAATGAATTGACACAGTGGGAAAACAGCCCTTTGCGCCAATCTTCACAATCCTACAGGACAGTTGTTACACACAGCATATTCATTAAATACATTTATATTAAAACTTAACAAGAAAACACAACCACGAATTATGTCAGGGTAACACAATCAGACTCATTTTAAAAGCTTCTCACACTGGATCTTCTTGCAACGCAATAAACATATACCTTCTTGATGTTGTGCTTAAATGCGGTACAGCTACCCAGCAGGTGCTTTGCCCAAGACCTGTGCGCAAATGTGCTCATTAAAATACGTCCCAACAATGACACTCACATTATGATTAACAGTAAAATGTGCAAATACCTTCCGTAATACACAGCACGATTACCCGGAAGCGTCTGGCAATCAGTAAAACACCTTCGTTGCACAGGAGAACCACATACCGAAGTAACAGACAAAAAAAGTATCCAAACACGAGCGAATTCCTAAGCACAACAGTGCAGACTGTTTTATAGGAAGTGGCTTAGACGCAAATGAGTTGTTTAGCCACTCACAGCTAGCTGTGTGACGTCAGGGGGCTACCGTAGCTGCAGAGGGACAAACTTCAACCAGACAGTGACTTCTCTGCCGGTTACATATATATATATATATATATATATATATATATATATATATATATATATATATATTTTTAATAATTAAGAGTGAATTTACATTAAGAAATATGCCATCTTTTCAGTTATTTTCCTTTAATTTAATGATAAACATGACATTTATAACATTAAACATGTGACAACAAGGTGTTTCAAATGTATAGACCATTTCACAAGATGTAAACAACACTGGTCCAGAAGCACTTCCTGTTTCAGTTTGTAACTGTTTTCTTTATTTCACATGTAAAGAAAACATCTTAAAGGTTTGTTTAACTTTTTGATTCAGTTTTAAATGTTCTGTTGGTTGTATTTTATCCCAGCTTTTATGTAGTGTTAAAAAACTGAAACAGGAAGTGCTTCTGGACCAGTGTTGTTTACATCTTGTGAAATGGTCTATAGCAGAACTTCTTTAAACTTTAACAGTGTGCACAAATTATCAAGTTGATATAACTGATTTTCCAAGTGCAGAAGTTGGAGCTGCACTGAATTACAAGGTCTTTGTTGAATTACAAGGAATTTGTTGTTTGTTCAGCCTTACTGTCATTTTCATTGACTGAAAAGGACTTTAAATATCCGGAAAGTAAAACAACCTTCTGCTGGCCAGAGTCGGCATCTTTCAATCTAATTAAAACCCTACTCCAAAAAATCTAGAGTATCACTTCCTTCCCAATTTGCTGCAGTCTGTCCACACTTTTATTCCTTAAATATCCTCCAGACAAAAGCTTGCAAGCCCCACGGATCTGAAATCTACCTCCTTTTGAAGCGGTAATAAAAGCCGTAGATATCTAAGCATGTCATCCTACTCGCCCTGAGTGTCACGTGGGGTGCGATCGCTTCAGCGTGCCAGACAAGCTCACTTGGAACCCAAGACGATACTGCATTGATAATGGGGCCAACACCCTAAGAATGGAAAACATGCAAACATGACATGGAGTTATTCAGTGTCAGGTCTCTCAACCTCAGATGCAATGCCCTGGAGATATGTGATTACAGTGTTTGCCGTTCGCCTCCAATTAGAATATTGGGTGAACAAGGGATGAGAATAAATGCCTAAATAATTTAATCACCGGATGTCTGCTTCAACTTTGTGTTCTAAGGACGTCACAACAGACTGCTTTTATTCAGATGGTAATTGGGTAGTGACGGAGAGAGATGATGTTTAGAGTCTATAGCTCTTAATTGTTCAGGCCAGGATTTTGCAGGGTTGGGTTTTGTGTAATGTAATATGTACGACAACTGTTTCTTATTTCCCATAGTAGGAACATGTTGATTATGTTTTAAATGAACAAAAGTGCTGTTGAATGGAATTGTAAATAAATAAATAAATACAAATGATAATGTGATGCACATAATGCACTATGAAAAGTGTCAGAATAAATATAATTTATGAATGAGTGTACATGTTTGTTAAATAATTAAATATATACAGAAAGAAAGAAATGCATTTGTAATCATTTTGTATATTTATTAAGTATACATAAACATGATTTAAACTTAAATAATAAAAGTATTGTCTAAAAGATAAAAAAATAACATTGTCTCATTAATGACTTAAACTATAATAAATACTAAACTTAAATGATAGCAAAGTGTGATTTTAAATTAAGGCTTTTATATTTGTAGCACTACTTTTATACATTTATTGCTTTGTTTAAAAAAGTAGTTGTAACTATTGAAACAGGCTTGGTATTTGTTGTTCTGAAATCAGAATAAATCGATAACAATCCTGAACTAGATGTTCGTAGACAAACGTTAAGTTGGCTTGGTTGGTTAAGTTCTAGCATGGTTTAACACGATTTACCATGTTTCTAGTATGGTTTACTATCGCCGGCGCCACCTTTGACTATTGGCTGCTGTTGCTTGACTTCCAGTTACATGTAATTGGCTGCTGCTACGTTGGCCGATACTGATTGGCTGCCACGAGGTGACAGGTCCCTCCTAATTTGGTAGGGCTGTCGGCTGCCAGTGGCAGCTACTTCCTGCTGCCAGCTGGTGATTTTTTCGCTGAACCCTTACTGACACATGACACAAAATGATAACTGCAAATCCACACTTCGCTGCCTGGAGTCCAGATGTTTCTGTGAATTGCAGCAGTCCATTTGCTTCTCTTTTCTGTAGCTTTCGGCAGTCTGTAAAAATATACCGCAAATTTCATGTCAAATCTTGTTTTACAGTCAATCTTAAAACTCCTTCTAGATGTTTTTTTTTTTTTTTTTTTTTTTTTTTTTTGTGGCAGTCATGCATAAAATCAATGATGCTAGTTTGCTTTGGCAAGCTATTTCGAACTTCGAAAACAAACTCCAAGCGAACTTCGTTTTAGTCTGATTTTGTTCGAAATGACGTCACAGTAGTTCAATGATTTCGCTTAAAGTATATTGGGGCCTTAAGTGATGTGGAAAATACTGTTTCTGTGATCAACCCTGATCTGAGTTAACCTAGAGTGAAATAAAACACAGATGGTACAATTTCAAAAACCCATTCATTGTTCAAGGTTTATGGGACACCTCAATCACAAATAAGCACAGGTGCTCTTCCCAAAAGAATCGTTTGCCAGCCATGGTTCCGAGTTATGTTGGTACAAGTATAGTTTCCCTAAACCATAAATCCAACGAGTATTCACAAAGCCCTCGACTTGTGTGACATGATGAATTAATATAGATTATGCTCTTGATCAAAAAATGCTAACATGCAGTAAAATCGATGTCTGAGCAAAGCAAAATGTCACACTGAGGTTGTTAAAGGGTTAGTTCACCCAAAAATGAAAATTCTGTCAGTATTTACTCACCCTCATGTTGTTCCCCCATAAGACCTTCGTTCATCTTCGGAACACAAATTAAGATATTTAAGATATTAAGATCGCTCCTGCATACTAGTCCATAGGCTTCTTGAGGGAATGACTCTTGCTGGCATCGAAAAGTCATTAAAGACATCGTTAAAATAGTCCAAGTGACTACAGTGGCTCAATTTTAACTTTATCAAACGACGAGAACACTTTTTGTGAGCAAAAACAAACAAAAATAACGACTTTATTTCAACTATTCACTTCCTTCTCCATGGGCCTGTAGTCAGTTAACGTAGTGTGATTGCGTAAAGCTACGTCACACGTAGACTCACTATTGGCCGACGCTGGTCATGTGTGTGATGCGTGTGACGTACAATAACAGAAGCTTACGCTATTAAACTAGTAACCTGACTCGCGCAGAGGGAGAAATGAACGAATAGTTGAAATAAAGTCGTTATTTTTGTTGTTTTTTTGCACACAAAAGTGTTCTCGACGTTTGATAAACTTAAGATTGAGCCCCTGTAGTCACTTGGACTATTTTAACGATGTGTTTAATGACTTTTCGATGCCAGCAAGAGTCATTCCCTCAAGAAGCCAATGGACTAGTATGCAGGAGCGATCTTAATATCTTAAATATCTTAATTTGTGTTCCGAAGATGAACGAAGGTCTTACGGGGTTGGAACAACATGAGGGTGAGTAAATACTGACAGAATTTTCATTTTTGGGTGAACTAACCCTTTAAGCATTTAGTTATGTCTTCATATGGGAAACACACTCTAGAGTGATACAGAACGTAAAGGGTCTTGGAGCTCTTCAGTACTTTTGAAAACCCATCTTGGCCAAATTGACTTGGACTGTAATGAGCCAAGGCAACTGCTTCCTACATTGTTGGGGCAGTTTAGTCTTACATCATTGTATGGGAAAAGCACCTCAAGGGGTGCTTTTCCCATATAATGATGTAACTCACTGTTTAATGGTACAATGTATTAGTGAAATTAACTAGCTAGCCATGACTGTTTCCCAAAATGGTAGTAACTTTGTAGCACATCCGTTGTTTTAACTAGGTTGGTCCAACAATATAGAACAGGTATAGTTCCCCCGAGGTACTCGAGCATGTTCACACATGCACACTCTTTAAAAACTGCATTTCCTGACAAACTAAAAGACAAATATATTGTACTGAATATTAACTTGTAAATATTGTTCAAGAGCATAATATACTGTATTAAATCCATGTTATAATAACAAGAAACTATGATTTTAAAGCTGCAGTACGCAGTTTTTCCTCTTTGTCGCTATCTCTGTTCAAAATCTACAATTGCAGTTATTCGCGGAATTATCAACTTTACATGAGTTGTACTTCGATACGACACAGTGCAGATGCACACAATGTTTGAGGAGACTGAGGCTGCCGTGCTGGTGTGAATCATAGACTGTGTGGTGTGAATCATAGACACAGATTATTGTTTTTGGAAATATGACCAACATAATAATTTTCAGCAGAAAACGTAATCTGAACAAATAAGTAACAACTTTTGTTCTGGTTCTGACATTACAGTAAATTGTGTTGAAAATTGCGCTTATCATATCACGTAAAACCGTGAAAATTATACTCTGTTCTCAAATTGTAAATGTTAACATTAGCATTGCGTGACTACATGCAATATCTATCCTTGTTTTCACATGGCTCCGGTTGCAGTCTCTTTTTTCTATAACTACTCCGACGTCCGAACGAAGTCTTTTGCAATGCGTGTATGTCCAATTGTCACTGGTGATTGTCGTTTGAAACTTTCTGTATCTGCCCTCAAATGAATAAGTTTAATCCAACCCGGTCTCATCCCAAGACGTCATATAACTGACGTTTTGGGACGTCTTTTGACCATACGTCAATATTCGCCTTTTTAGGGCCCCCTTAAACGTCGGTAGATGAGGTTATGGGATCCTAACTCTACCCCAGACCTAAACCTAACTCTAAACCTAACCCGTCACCTAACTGACGTTAAAGGTAAAGCGTCAGTTGTATGACGGCCCGGGATCGCCATCTACCGACGTTTAAGGGGGCCCTAAAAAGGCGGATATTGACGTACGGTCAAAAAACGTCCCAAGACGTCAGTTATATGACTTTTTGGGATGAGACTGTGTTATTTAATCATATCAAGTGCTGTGAGAAAAGGCTATAAATCTCCACCTCCAACATCCTCACTCACTAGCAATATAGCCTACTAGCCGAGATTTCTTCTTTATGTGTACAGATGTGACGTTATGATGCAAATACATGCTCGAATCTCCCGTGGAAATCCTCCAGTACCACTGGAATTAAATACATTATTACAAGCTTAACGCTTTGAATTGAGCTAAGCAGATAGTTTTAAACACTGGCTGGTTATGTTACTCAAAAATATTATTTGGATAATTTTTAACCCCAAAAAAGCTATGGACTGCTTAACGACAGGTCGAGATCTATACAACTTTTCAAACCTTGTTTGCAAATGTTTGTTGGCACTGCAATTTTGGGTAAGAATCATTGAACTGCACTGATAAAAGTCTAAAAACAGGCCACAATGTGCCATGTTAATTCTGTATGAAATACTTTTCCGTAATTATGTTTCACAGGTGTTTTACCCATATTTTGAATAACGCATTGCATTGCATCGTGTTTTAGGGTTGAAGGAAGTGACCTTAAACGTAATGGATAATTGCCCTGGCAGAAAATTACCAGTACCTTTTCTGTTTTTTGCAAATGTAGGTGGTTATCTGTGTTTTGGGGAATGTTTAGTCACAATACAAGACTACCAGACCAACTTAGTAGAAATAGAAACCAAGTGATCGACAAAACGTCCTGTTGTTTGTCATGAAACCTCAACGTGAGGCTGGGATGACGTACAGAGCAAGGCAAATCATCACATTCGTTGATTTACTAGTGCAAATATTCCCAGTGGTTTGAGTAAGATGTGAACCAAACATGTAAATTAGTTTCAGTTTTCTCATTTTCAATTAACAACTTTAAGTAAAGTGACAGGATAGCGAGTTACGTCTCTGTTCATTACAATGAAAATTGGGTGTAAAAGGGCAGTGAGAGCACAATCCAAATGCACAATTCAATGTAAAACCTCTCACACGGAATGCCTGGGAAATTGTTTCTGCTACTGGATGAGGTTGTTTATTTTTTAAACCACGATTTAAAGCACCCTAACCTTGGGTGTTATCAGCATCAAATAAGACGACACCTGCCTTAGTTTCCCATTTGTTCAGACCATATTAGAGTGTAGAAAGCAATTTCTTTGTGTTATTGTTGATGACTCGCAGCGCTGCATTTTGATATTGTGCTTGAGGAACGAGACATAGATGAATGCCAGCTATGGGCTGAATGTAAATCAGTGGAGTAGTCAAGCTCTCTGCTGCATTTCAATGCACTGGGGAGCTATTAGGAATTACCCACAGAGCCCTTTCTTCCCCCCCTCCAGCTCAGTTCTGTGTGTGGATCTGAGACCGGGCCTTTGCTGCATGTCCTTTTAACTGTAATGAAGGAAGGCACGGTTTGGCATTAGCTGAGCACTTTAGTTGCAGTACACACGCTGGGTCCCTGGTGGTTTTCTGAGTCACAGCAAAAAGCAGGTTGGAGTCGTGTGAAGATTGATCAGCATGAGTCATGATGGGAAACAGAGGAGGTTCTGCGGACTGGAAGCTTGTCGTGGAGGTAATGGTGCTGCCATGTGTCAGGGGAACTTACTAGCCCAACTGTTTTGCTCAGTTTCGCCTCAGGGAAGTACACAACCTTCTGTTCATGATACAATTACTCCCAGAAGTGCTATTACACAGATGCATTATTAGTTGCATTGCTCCCTTCATGAATATCAATAAAATGACACATGGGGAAAAAATTGTGACATGGATGCAAAGATGAATTATGGTCCTTCAAGACCCAGGGTGAAGTCAGCATAAAAATTCAACATGACAATTCTTTTTTTTATGGTGTAATATAGGCTTTTTTTATTATCAATCTTTTTTTATTATTATTATTCATGTGCCCTCATAATCTTGAATAAAAAAATAACTTCCGCTCTCTCTTGCTGATCTCTTCTTTTCTCTGATGACATGTTCACAGGCATGAGGGTAGGACAACCTGTCACTCACATCAGATCCACCAATAGCAAACCACAACCATCCAGTCAATACCCCATGGACAAAACATTATTCCTTCACTGTAAAAAAAAAATAAAATAATAATAATCATGGGTATTGTAATGTTCATTTAAAAAATTAAGGTGATAATTAAAAATATGGTGTATATTTTATGGAGAAAATTGTTGTTATAGAAGAGTTTTACAGAAAATATTGAGAATATTTCACTAAAACCAAGAGATACATTTTCCTATTTTTTTTTAAGTAAACATGCACAATTTTGAGGCTTGAATTGAGGAACCGATTAAGCTGATAAAATTAAGAAAAAAAGGCTACCAAAATATTTTAAAAGAATTAGCTCAATTATGTGGTTTTATTTGTTAGTTCCTATGCTTTGCACATGGTTGGTAATCGAGAGGACATATTGAAATTAAGAGTTACATGGTTTTGAGTAAAGGGAAACATCTGTTCATGTTTAACGTTCAGTTATGTTTGTAATTTGAAAGAGTTTCTATTATGTAGAACTTTTGATAGTTACCATTGTGCAGAAGAGTAGGGCATATAGTAGGGTTGTGAATAAATACATGTATTGATAGTCTGAAGGTTTTTGCTTCGTTCGCTGAACTAAAACTTTGTAATTATGTACTCATTGTGCTGTGGTAGAGGCATAAAGTCTTTTGATAATGGAATATATCTTAAAGTAACATTTAAACTGGCTATTTTCATTCACTATAATTCACGCACATTTGAGCGTCAACTTAAAACAAAACAAGCATATTTCACTAAAATTTATTAAATTCATTGTATCATAGACTAAATAATTAAGGGGATTTTACTTGATTTATTGAGGTAGATTCCATGAAAGAAATCAAGCCTTAACTACTCATTTCAATTTAAATTTAAATAAAAAGCACAATTTCCCTTTCTTGACAACTTTTATGTCCACATAACATGAATTCACATCAGAAATATGACAAATAATTATGAAAATGAACACAAATTGGGTGCAATGTATATAAAAAAAGGAAAAAATGTCAAACAATGCATACAACTTTAGTGTACAACATCAAATCTGCATTAAGTTGATCAGAGGGCCCATAACATCCATTCTTCATTTCTCCATTTATTTTACATCGTGGTAACAGTCACTGGCACACATTCAAGTGATGTTCGTCTATCTGTATCAATTTTCCATCTGCTGTGGCTCGTTTCCAATGTTGGGGCAGTCAGAGGTCCCGTGGCACATGGCCCCATTGGCTCAGTATCTTATTCGTCCTTGTACGGACAGCAACTACATTAATAAATTGATTACATTAAAACATTAACTACATTCGAAGCTGTTGTAAAAGAGCAGTTAAATGTAGTGACCGCATATGAAAATAATTATTGTGATTATTTTAAAGTAGCCTCTACTTGAGTGAGTCCAAATACTCTGATGAAATACTCCAGTATATGTAGTATTTATTTTAAAATAAGTATATATTTAAAATTTTACTTGAGCAAAAGTGCAAAAACACTTTTTTTTTTAATATTATTATATTATGGAACGTTTATTTATTTGTTTTATCAAAAATACACTAAAACAGTAATATTGTGAAATATAATAATAATAATAAAAAACTATTTTAATATATTTAAAGCTTATTATTAATAATTTTAACATTAGTTAACTGTAGTTAAAATTAACTAAGAATAACAATACCTCTTCAGCCAATAAATATTGGCATGCAAGATTTGCATTCCACGAGCCGCCTACTAGCGCGGATATAAAAAGCGTAAATAAACAATGCATGGCGCTTTTTGCTTTGGAGCCTCACAGAGTTTTACCTGCTGCTGTTTTGGAGATTGAAGAAAGCCTTCTAGCTTTTAGAAGAAACGTCTCGGCGTGCTGGTGTGACTGCTTTTCAAGTGGTCTCGCGACTGAGTACAGCCTGCGGGTTGCAGTTTCCTTTTGTGTCTGCCTCGGTGATCCCTCGGCGCCTCTGCGCTTAAAGAGACCAGTTTATTTTTTCTTTTTTTCCTTCACAAAAAGAGCATCACGCGTGCACGTCCTTTTCGGGATGTCGTCTTACCTGTGCATTTCTGGATGTGGTCGACTTCTCCTTCAGGATGATGGCCACAAACACTGTCTCTCGTGTCTGTGCTTAGCACACGCTGAGGCAGCGTTTGTGGATGAGTCATGTACTCATTGTGGGATTATGACTCTGACAATTCTGCATTCGAGTCTGAGAACCCTGAAACATGGGGTAGTCCCTTCAGATAATCATCGATCTAGTTCGTCTGCCGGTTCAGTTTGGCAGACGGCTACTACGGTGATTCCTGTTAGTGAGCGGATGAGGATCACCGTGAGGAACGCTCCGACTGGTGAAAGATACTGTCGGGCGCCTCATGCCTCTAGTAACGCTTTGCCATCAGAGCTTCTGATGAAGCGGCCGGAGCCCCTCGCTGCTCCTCTGCGGGTACGCCGATAGTTCGGGTGGGCTTGTTGGGTCGGTACCTGGAAGCCCGGCAAGCGCTTCCGGGTCTGTCCTGATGGCTTATCCGCACCATTCGGTTCAGCTATGCAATTCAGTTTGCCTCTGGATTTCCAGGTTCAGGGGCGTCCACTTCACCCGTGTGTGGTCAGTGGATGCCCCTGTCTTGCGGAAAGAGATCAATGTCCTGCTGGCGAAGGACGCGATCAAGCCGGTATCTCCTGCCGAGATGAGGTCTGGGTTCTACAGCCCCTACTTCATTGTACCCAAGAAAGGCGGTGGGTTACGGCCAATCCTGGACCTTCGAGTCTTGAATCAGGCCCTGCACAAACTCCCATTCAAGATGCTCACGCAGAAGCACATTTTTGATTGCATCCGTCCTCAGGATTGGTTTGCAGCGATCGACCTGAAGGACGCGTACTTTCACGTTTCATTTCTTCCTCGACGCAGACCGTCTACGGTTTGCTTTCGAGGGTCGAGCGTATCAGTACAAAGTCCTACCCTTCAGGCTGGCCCTGTCATCCCGCGTCTTCATGAAAGTCGCGGAGGTGGCCATTGTTTCCATGAGAGAACAAGGAGTTCTCATCCTCAACTATCTTGACGACTGGCTCATTCTGGCTCACTCGCGAGATGTATTGTGCGATCACAGGGACATGGTGCTACGGCACCTCAGCCGGTTGGGGCTTCAGGTCAACTGGGACAAGAGCAAACTCTGCCTCGTACAGAGGATCTCTTGTCTCGGTATGGAGTTGGACTCAGTCGCCCAGACAGCGCACCTCACGGAGGAACACGTCCAGTCAGTGCTCACCTGCCTCAGGTCGTCCTGGCCAAGTGTCGCTTTAAAGACAGGATGGAGGAGAGGTTTATTGAGGAAATACAAAAGTAGCATGGCAGAATCTTAATATGATGATGGGAAAACCTAAAGCTTCAACTCGAGTTCATTGCCCAGGTCCTGCTTCCTTTACAGAGCAGCTATACACTGTTTATGCCAGGTTTAATTTGGCTAATCCCGGGAAAAGATAAAAGAAAAGATCCCCTAGAGCTTGGAAGGAGACAACCATCATTCCTGTGCCTAAAAAAAGGCCATGTCAAGGAGATGACAAATTTTAGACGTGTGGCACTTTGATTCTTTGTAATATAAGTCCATGGAGAAGGTGGTGGCGGGGGAACTTACCACCAAGTTAGCTGAGTGTATGGACCCGCTCCAGTTTGCCTATAAGCCAAAATGGGGAATTGAGGATGCCAGCTTAACTCGTTTGGATACAGTGACACTTGGACCTTCCGAACTCGTTTGTTAAGGTTTTATTTATGGATTTCACATCTGCCTTCAACACAGTGAACATTTGTCTACTACTGAATTGCCTTCAGAGACTACAAGTTAATTCAACGATTGTCCTATGGATTAAGGACTTTTTAAAAGATCTGAACCACTTAAGCTGGAGGGGCAGGTAGTGGAACAAGTTGAGACCTTCACATATTTGGGCACTGAGTTTGATAGGCATCTATCCCTTTCTCAACACGTGAACATTGTCTATAAGAAATCTCAACAGTGCTTATTTCTCTTGACAAGGCTGAAGAGTTTTAATGTGAGACAAAATATCATGATAACAGTGCATCACGCTCTTGTTGAATCAGAATTGACCTTCAATATTGCATCCTGGTTTAATTTTATTTCTGCTAAAAATAAGGTAAAATTATCTAGGGTAATCAAACAAGCATCTAAAATGATTGAACCCTGCGGATTCAACTAGTAGACCTATATAATTGTGCAGTAAAGAGGAAAGCAGACACCATCGTTACTGACCCCTCTCACCCTCTGTACAGCTCGTTTCAGTTACTGCCATCAGGTTGCCGCTTTAGAGCTCCTTTGACCAAAAAGAAAGTGTACTGGGACTATTTTATTCCTACTGCTGTTTCTACTTTAAATAAGACTAAAAAGTGTTATTAGTATATTGGGCTTGAGCCTTTATTGTTTTTGCATAGTGTAACATTTTTTTAATAGTGATTTACAGTATGTGTTATTGTATTGTGTATGTGAGCCTTTTTAAAAAAAGACACATTTCTATCACTGGTTGATAGATAATAAAGGTTTTTTTTATTATTATTATTATTATTTTTTTTTTTTTAACATTAGACACGGACAGAGTACACAACTTCATTACTTGATTAAAAGTATACCCCTTACTTCATTTTACTCAAGTACAATTATAAGTTCTACATTCAGACGTCTACTTAAGTAAAAGTACCGTAGTAATTGTTTTTTAAAAGTACTTGAGTACCAAGGGTAAATAATATTTCTAAATATTGCATTACTACTGTCACAGTACATTTATGTACAGAAATGTCCTAGATGGAGTTATGAAAAATGTTAATGTTAATACCTTGGAGAATGTAAAAGGAACTGAAAGTAAAATCAAGTCATTTTCATCTTTTTACCATGTTGCTTTATTTAACATTTAAAGGACAACTCCGGCGCAAAATGAATCTTTGGTCTAATTGCACATTGCTACCTAGTCAACCGTTATCTGAGATTTGTTTTCATGATTGCCGAATGTAAATAGTTTTATCTCTAAAAACAGTTTAGCCTATAGTGCTAGTATAATGCTAGTATATAGGGCATAGAGTAATGACAAGTAAAAATCGCTTGTTATTACCACTAACAAGGCTCAAAATAGCCCCATACTAAAACGACAGCATAACAAAGGTGCCTACATTCAAACCGAAGCATTGAGAACTTTGTCAGTGTCCATACAGTTTAATAAGAAGATATTTTATACACACAGTCAACTTCGCGAATACAGGAAGAAGCCATCTTTGAAAATTAGTCTCTACCAGTCGATCTAAGAACGCCGATCCATGTCCACCGGTGAGATGTGAATAAGGTGATAATGTGAGCGCGAACAGTAGGCTACGTGTACATATTGAAGAGAAGAAAACGGTTCGTGTTTGTGTTTCTTCCGAAAACAACGGACCATATGAGATTCTGCACATTTCAGCGCACATGGATCGGCGTTCTTAGATCGACTGGTAGAGACTAATTTTCAAAGATGGCTTCTTCCTGTATTTGCGAAGTTGACTGTGTGTATAAAATATCTTCTTATTAAACTGTATGGACACTGACAAAGTTCTCAATGCTTCGGTTTGAATGTAGGGACCTTTGTTATGCTGTCGTTTTACTGTGGGGCTATTTTGAGCCTTTTTAGTGGTAATAACAAGCGATTTTTACTTGTCATTACTCTATGCCCTATATACTAGCATTATACTAGCACTATAGGCTAAACTGTTTTTAGAGATAAAACTATTTACATTCGGCAATCATGAAAACAAATCTCAGATAACGGTTGACTAGGTAGCAATGTGTAATTAGACCAAAGGTCCATTTTGCGCCGGAGTTGTCCTTTAAGAACATTTCAGAAAATTCAGAAAATTGAAATAGTCTGGCAAGGTTGAGCCACGGGTTGGCAGTGACGCCTGTCCAATCCAATCACGTTTTGAGAGGCAAAATATGTAGCGGAGTAAAGAGTACCAGATTTGCCTCTCAAATGTACTTCAGTAAAGTCATGAGTACCCCCCAAAAATGATACTCAAGTAACGTGCTGTTCCCTCAAAATTGTATTTAAGCACTGTACTTTGTTACATGAAAGTAAATGTACTTTGTTACATTAGTTAATGCACTTTGAACTAATATGAACAAACAATGACCAGCTGTATTTGTATTAACTAACATTAACCAAGATGAATAAGTACAGTAACAAGTGTATTGCTCATTGTTTGTTCATTTTAGTTAATACATTAACTAATGTTAACTAATGAAACTTATTGTAAAGTGTAACCATGTAATGTATTCTTGTGATCAAAGCTGAATTTTCAGCATAATTACTCCAGTCTTCAGTGTCACATGATCAATCAGAAATCATTTTATTATGCTGATTTGCTGCTCATGAAACGTTGTTGAAAACCTGTGCTGTGCCATATTTTGTGGAAACTGTGATTTATATAAATTTATGATTTATATATATATGTCACGTTTTTACTGTCACTTTTAATTAGTGAATGCATCTTTGCTGAAAAAAAGGATACATTTCTGTAATATTTAATTCTTGACCAATTCAGAGATTTGTTAAATGGTGACTTGCAAGTTCAGAGCAGATCAGTAGTTGTGAGTTGACTGACAAATCAGTTCACAATAGAATCGTCCACTGCAATTTGTGAATGGATGCAACAGGTTCATTGAAAATAATTGGCTCAAAAGAATTATTCATTCACAAATCGGACATCAATTGTGAATGACAATCACACTGACCTGACCAAATTCGAGAAAAAAACAACTAACAAATTCACCACCATCCTCCTCCTCCTAATCTTCATTATCATCATCATCATCATCATCATCATCATCATCATCATCATCGTCGTCATCATATTAATTGTAATTTAATATAATATTACAGTAAAATTATTCAGCAGCACGACATATACTGTATACAATATCAATGTATGGTATTACACATTTATACACCATGCACTGCAACCACCACCACTGTTTTTGTAAGATATTTGTTTTGGGAGATATTGAAGTAAAGATATATTAGAGATTTGCATAAAGGACACTACCTGAAGGGTACTACCATAAGGCAGAGGGTCATGATGAAATCCGCAGCTCTCTGTGTTCTTTTAAAAGGCATGCCACAGAGATAATTGGATTTGTGCTGAATTTTGAGGGACTGACAGTTTATTTTTGGGCCGCATGTCTGTCATGTTGCTGTCTGTCTGGCAAGCATACAGAGCTAACTGGAGTATTTGCACAGGGCCAGTTTCTGCTGTGTAGCTTATGCTGATTGGATGATTGTAATAAAACCAAAGGATGACTGCCAAGAGACATAAATACCCTCCGAGATAACAGCCAAAAGTGATGAAATACAGCGAGGATGTTTGATAATGCTTTCATAGACTTTAGTTTCAGTGATGGATTTATCAAATGCTATATCTCGAGTCACAGTTCTGAATGCTGATCATCTATTCAAATTAATGTATCTGTCCTCACTGTAAATGTGAAGCATGTAAATGTTTCAGTGTTAAAATAGTTACTTGTCTCCGGTGCTGTTTTAATATGCAGAGACAAATATGAATTATCAATTAGCATGTTTATTCCCCTGAAAACCTCTCTGGTTACGTATGTAACCCTAGTTTCCTGAAGGGAACGAGACGCTGTGTGAAAACGGTGTGGGTGAGAGCGTCATGAAGCACGTATGAAATCAATCCAATGGTGAGACGGAACGTCATAGGTAGGTGACGTCATCAACCAGAAAACTATAAAGCACTACCAAAACACAAGCGCATCAGCTTCTGATAGACTTAAGCAAGTGATCTTGGGCTTGCCTGGAGTATGGCATAGACATGCAGCATCTCATTCTCTTCAGGGTACTAGGGTTACATATGTAACCAGAGAAGTTCCCTATCAGGGACCTCAAGCTGCGTGAAAATGCTGTGATAACGCCAAAACCCACATCACCATATGAGCAAGTGTCCATTGTGTAAAGTCAGGGGGCACATTATGAAGAAAGCACCTGTGCCCCTGGAGTGGAGGTGAAGTCAAGATGGTAAAATTTGACGAATGTATATCGTGAGGACCAGCCAGCCACCACACAAACGTCCTAAAGTAAAACTCCTGACAAAAGATCTTTAGAGGCAGTCATACTCCTAGTCGAGTGAGCTCGTACAGGCAGAGGTGAAGCCTGGCCAGCCGACTCATAAGCAAGTGAGATGGCCTAATCCACCCACTCGCTCATTCTCTGCTTACACGGAGGACACCCCTTCGAACAACTGTTCAGAATTCCCTCACAAGGTAGCTCTGTGGATGTAAGAATCTAAAGCCTTAACTGGGCAGAGCAGATTAAGTTTCTCCTTGTCTGACGTCAGAAAAGGAGGAGGACAAACGGCTTGCCATACAATAAGGCCTAACAGTATTAGTTGGAACCTTAGGAACATGGCCCGGTCTAGGGTGGAGAAAGGGTTTTAACATGCCGAGCTCAAATTCCAAACACAAGAGATAAACCAAGAGAGCTTGAATGTCCCCAATTCTTTTTAGGGAAGAAATAGAAAGTGGAAAGAGAGAATAATACATTTCTCAGGGCTAAAACTGTGGAGAAACACTTCTGCAGGAATTCCAGCACTGCACTTACCGGGCAGTTAACTGGGTTTAACCAGAACCATTGTGTTTCGGTACAACCGAAATGATTGCAAGGGAGCTCCACCGCCTCATGGTGGAGTCTCCATTCCCCGGGCCTTGCCCCCTGCCTCAAAAAAGCATGTCTGCCCCCTGATTTAGATACCCTGGGATATAAATCGCCCTCAATGACAGAAGTTTCCCCTGGGACCATAGGAGGATCTGGCGAGCCAACTTGTATAAAGGGCGTGAACATAGACCCCCCCCCCTGATGATTGATGTAAGATACCACCGATGTGTTGTCTGATTGGACAAGAACATGATGGCCTCTAAGGTCTGGGAGGAAGTGTTTCAGAGCCTGAAACACTGCCAACATTTCTGGACAATTTATGTGCCACCAGAGATGATGGCCCTGCCACAGACCCTGAGCTGGGCGACCACTCATGATCACCTCCCAGCCTGTGAGGGAAGCATTTGTGGTTAGCGTTACACAATGACAAGGAGCTCCCAGGATGGGCCCATGGGACAGGAACCAAGGTTCTTTCCATATGGCCAGGGTGTGAAGCCCTGATCATGCGGAGCGGGTTTCCCCTAGGGAGAACTCCTTGGCCCTGAGCCACCACTGCAACAGTCTCATGTACAGCAGGCCGCAGAGGTATAACATTGGACGCTGCTGAGTGAGTGAGTGAGAACGACATCTCAGTGCCGGACCGCCTGATTCTCTGACTGAGCTAAAATCAACCAATCATCAATATAATTCAAAATGCACATGCCCTGGAGTCGCAGATGAGCCAGAGCTGCATCTATACATTTCGTGAACATTTGGCGAGAGAGCTAGACCGAACGGAAGTACCCGATATTGGTACACTTCACCCCCAAAAGCTGAACCTCTTGGTGCCCACCAGTCTAGGCAGAACCCCCCTGAATTGAGGCAAACAAGATCTGAACTGAATAGAGTAACCTTTTTAGATTGTCTGCAGGACCCATCGAGATATATTTGGAAGGCTTTTCCACTCTGGCAAAAAAATCTACTACGGGTTCCAGCCTCTCGAGGCTGGCCTCTGGAATATTTGGAACTGCAGACACAGTGCCATGAAACTGCACACTGGCAGGGAACAACTGGTCTGACAGCTCTGGACCCCTCCTCAGAGGGAGCAAGCACCCCATCGCTGGGCCCATCTACGGCCCGGCAAAAAAGAGAGAGAATGGGCACTGTGTAATGAGGCAAACTCCTATCTCTCACAATGGGGGCTACCCTCAGCACTTCTTTGTCGAAGCCTTCTTGCCGATAATGCCTGTCCTTAGATCAGTCTTACTTCTCGAAGACTTCACCTGAGAGCGCCGTTTCTCGTCCCTGTTTTGCTGAGGAACATGAGAAGCAACACTCTGTTTCTGTTGTGTTGTGCCCGGTGTGAGGAGCTAGTCGACGGTCGGGACTACCCCCGCCCAGCAGCCCCGGAGACGTAAACGCGAAGGGGAAGGAATTTTTGGAGTGCCGTTGCCTGTTTTTTTTCTTCTTGAAACCTCTCGATGACCGAATTTACCAAGTCACGAAGAGGCCAGCAGATTCTCTTTCATATTAGAAAAGTTCAATCAAAGGTATCTCTCTATGGCCACCAGGGCTGCCATAGAATGGCCCACTGACTTGGCCATCTCCTTGGTGGCACGGACAGACAGATCTGCTGCTTGACGAAGCTCTCTGATGATGTCGTCTCCTCCCCTTCACACACTTCTTTTAACAGCTCAGCCTGATAAGCCTGAAGTATTGACATAGTATGCAGGCATGAAGCTGCTTGACCTGTTGCTGAATAAGCTTTGGCTATCAGCGCCAAAGTGTTTCTTAAAGGCTTGGTGGGAAATGGCGGTGTTTTAAAGGAAGATACCGACTTAGGAGATGGCTGGCGAGATTCTCTTCCGCTTAGGCATCACCCCATACCCATATAATTAAGCCCCAGGTATATTAGAATATGAAGATGTCCGTTGACTAAAAATACAGGAAGAGACCGGCCTTTTCCAGGACCTCGACACCTCGGTGTGGAGGTCTGGGAAGAAAGGCAGACACCAGTGTCGAGGCACAAAAATCTTTCATCCAATTCACTCTTAGATCTAGACTCCTGCCTATCAGGTTGCTCCTCAATGCTTAATTTCTCGACAGCTCGAGTGAGCACCTCCATAAGCTCCTCAATAGCAGGAGACTGAAGTGATGAGTCTCCAGTCTCTACTCTGTCAATACTTTTAACATCCAGCTTCTAAGAACTGGAAAGTTGAAAAACTGGTGCCTCAGCCTGAGCGGAAGAAACCGCAGCACATGCTTCCAAACCCGGGACTGGGCACTGGATCTAACAGGTAAAGGTTGAGACAAGGCAGAGTCTGTCTAAGACCCCTCTGTTAGATCCATTTGCGTCCGTAGAGGTAGACGCTTGCAATGCTCACAGTCAGCCCCATCGAGAGCTGACTGGGCATGGTGCACTCCTAAACAAGCAACACATAGTTGGTGTGAATCCTCACCAGTGATAAAACGAGTGTAGAGGAAAACACACTTCTTTAACTGTTGCTCGCTCACTATAATAATATATAGTGTTTTAGTATATGTGAATATAAGTGAAAAACTCCTGCCTAGTTTCAACTAAGGACAGACAAATGCACAGATTAACAGATTTCACACAGAGAGCGCTTGCCGAAGAAACAGAAGCTGACGCGCTTGTGTTTTGGGCGTGCTTTATGGTTTCCTGGTTGATGACGTCACCCGCATATGAAATTCTGATTTCATACGTGCTTCATGAAGCACTCAGGCAGCGTTTTCACGTAGCTCGAGTTCCCTGAAAGGGAAATGTAAACTCTCTCTGTTGTGTTATCAAAACATTGCTCTGTTTATTTGTGTACCGACACGGCAACAGTGGCTCGACCTATGATCCGAGTTTGGGGCGGGACTCTCAGTTTGTCTGACCAATGGCAGATGGTGGGAGTGTTCAGAAAACCTTGAAAAACTATTATTAGTTTGCTGTTCTGGTGCCTTCTTTTATCTTATGGCTTATATTTGGATAAACTGTCTGCATCGCTCAATTGTATGCTGATTTAAATGTTCAACATTATGACTTATATTGGCCATGGCCAATATACTGTGGACTATCAGAGGGCAAAGATATCACACAGCAGTTGAATTTCACTAGGATCATGAGAAAGTCGATAAAATTAATGGAAAGGAAGGTGAATTGTCATTCAGCAATACACCACAGCGAAAATTACTAAGAGAGCAGAATAAAGTCTGTGGCCCGAGTCAATGAAATAGCTGAGGAGAGCAATTGTACCTCGGGGGCGTCTCCTGCCACCGTTGCTCTCTATCACAGCGGTTTAGATAATAGTATTCTTTTCTTGAACATAAAGTACAAATCAGTGAGTATTTCAGAAAATGTGCCAATCATTTGGTTTATGCAGCAACAACAAATGCCATATACATACCATATACACGCAAAAACTGTTTTTGGCATATGAATGCCACGAGAAATGACATTCGTGCTATAGATACGAACTTTCATGAGATCAGGCTCATAAATTCTCACCAAAGTACAGTAAAATATTATTTCAGTTAAGAAAACTGTTTTCTAATTGAATATAATTTAAAATGTAATTTATTTATGCGACAGTAAAGCTGATTTTTTTTCAGAATCATAACTCTGAATATTTTCAAAGAAAATTGCTTAATTTTAAGGCAAGAATATAATATAAAGACATACCAAAGTAGCTACTTCATAGTGTTACATTACTAGAAGACACGGGTGAGAAGAGGAGGATATTTCACACGAAATAAGAATAAAACAGAAGAATAAAACAAAGACATCAGGCGATATATATGGGGAAAAACAAACATAACAGCTTTGTAATTAAAACAAAGACAATACCAGACAAAGAACAGAAACAAACTCAGGGCCTAAATACATAACTAGGAGGTGCAGGTGAACATAATCTATAAACATAGAAACAAAATAATGGCGGGAAAACAAGACCTTATTTTTAAAAAGATTTTCAAAATGTGAACAAACATGATGATAAATAAAAAACAAAACAAAACAAAACATAGATCGAAGAGTTTTGTTTACAGTATGTGGAGTCCCAGATAGCAAACTGACATTGAATCAACGTGGAAATATGACATCGAAACAACGTTGATCTGACATTGTTTTGCTCATCGAATTAACGTTGAACCAACGTCAGACGCGTCATTCTTTCAAAACTAACGGAAAATCAACTTGAAATCAGCGCGTTGTTTCAACGTTATGAAAGCAAACCAATTTTCGATTTTCATTTAGCTTTGAAGAATGCCGCGTCTGACGTTGGTTCAACGTTAATTCGATGAGCAAAATCAACGTTGTTTCAATGTCATGAGAGACGTTGTTTCCACGTTGATTCAATGTCAGTTTGCTATCTGGGGTGCCACAACGTGACTAGGACAGCACACACTAACAGATTACATTCACGAACAAACTAGATTCCAGACTGTGAACATGTGAAATCTCGCGAAATCTCTCGCAGTTAAGAGTTAACAAACTTGGCGGATGACTGGCAACAGGAAATTGTTATAATAGTGTCAGGACTGCTTTTTACAGAAACTGCAGAAAAAAAAGCTCTTTCTTCTGATTTGGCATCGTTTCATTCAACATGACAATCTACAGAGTTTGTCCTCGGGGTTCAATGAAAAAAAAAAAAGAAACTGAAAACAGTAAACAATGAAGCGGTGATTTGCATGATTTATTCATGCCAGAGTCCAGCATTCAGCACAGCAGAAATTAGTCCTAAATTAATAGATCCAGACACAATATGAGTGTCATTGACCTAGATATGTTTTGCCCAAATACCAATATGCTTTAATGAAAACATACTGTAGAACCTGCAAAGGAACCAGGACGGTATCAGTTTGACAGGGTGGTGCACTAGTATTTCTGCTTAAGGAAACTGAAGTCTGTGTTATCATGCTGTTTATAAATGTACTCATGTCTGTGTCTAGTGCCAGGCGATGGGCGGCTCGGGGTGTTCTGCACGAGCCTCCAGGTCTGTAATTACAGTACATTGTTGTCAAGTATCTGAGAGGAGTAATTTCAGAAACTCTTAGAGAAGAGAAAATTGACCTGCCTTTTCATTATCTCATGGGTAATTATGTTCTGCCTTTCTACAATTTTATCCACCGTATTTTCTTTGGATAATGCAATATACACCACTCTTTGTGAATGCGGTAACTTTGATTCATGCTCTGGCACTCGTAGACTCAGTAAATGTGATTCTTGGCAATGGCTGTGAATTTGTATTTGCACTTGGTGCTGTATTTATCGCACCTGACTGCTGCTCTCTCCATAATAAGCTGGACGGAAAATATGCATGTTTATGTCTACTTTTGGTTAAATTGATTTTAGATCACACTAATGTCCTATCCTGACAAATGTCTCACTAAGCATGCAATAAAGGAATACTTCACCCATTTTATTTATTTGGGAATATACATTTTTCATTTTCTGCACGACTAACTGGAATAACTGATGGATTGTTTTGGCAAAAGATCTACATGTATGCAATGTTTGTTCTTTGGTGACTAGCATGATTTGAAAATGTATTGTGTTACAATTACTCAATCTCAACATGCTTGATTAGCCTACATATAGATTTTCTACAAGTTACTAAGAATTTTAGCCTGCTATGCAGGACCCATGTGTTCCCAGTTCAAACCCAACTTAAAGGTATAGCGGAGGATTTTCTTTTTCCGGGTGGGTAGTCTATACTATTGGTCCACCTAAGTGTCAATCATTCTGGTGATATGTTTACGTAAGGCCGTCGTAGGCTACGTGCTCATCCCTATGTAGTTTTCACTTTCATGTGTATTATGTCGGAGTTACGGTTTCAGCCATTCCTTTGAAAATGGCTGAGGGTCGAAAGAGAAAAAATGTTTACTAAGTGTATGATAAGAAGAGAAAGGCCGCAGAATATAGAAACAAGACCAGAGAGATTTTGGGTGAATATCACACGCTGGCGTGCGCTAAAAGCACAGGTTGGGCTTCTCACTGATGCCGCAGTCGCGAAGATTCTACCAGACAGGTAAAGTTTGTCATGCTATTTGGAGAAATCCATTTAAAATCACTAGTAAAAGTTAATGCAAGCTACAATGCTAGCCCTGGCACGAGTCATGCACCGCATAGACACGGTAAACATCTCAATTTGTCTAAAGTAGCCTTTTGTCCAAAATGGTAAATGGTATCACGCTGAAATATTCTAAAATCTTGTGTGTTTATTATTACACAAATGCAACAAGCTACTTCTCCATATGCAACTATGTATAAAAATAACGTATTAACAATGAGAGATATTAGGTTAAGGACCAACGTAATTGCACTGCTTATATGTTGCTATAACGTAATTGCGATTTGCAAAATAGTTTCCTCAGAACGTATTTCGTGTGATACAGGGTTGCACATACCATGTCTTGAGTCCTCGGTCACTCAATCGATCAGTATAATAAGTAAATAAAACACGGAAGGGCATTTGACATGTTGTCTTTTTTATGAATGTTTTTTAGTTAGTTTAGAATTTGCAACATAATTGTGCAAGGCGTAGAGACGTTCCCTAGCTCTCGGGAGCAAGAGTGTTGTGTTTGTGCATGTGCATTTTTTTAAAAAATTGGAGAGGGCGGGTCTTCTCTAAAATTCGGAAAGATCCTCCGCTATACCTTTAATATGCCATGCAGGACCCATATATGTTTTCCCAGTTCAAACCCATGGCCACTTGGCCCATAAATATGCCAGACCCATATTTGTGTTCCCAGATCAAAATGGGCCCAATTGGCCCATGTCTGTCCCTTATGGGACCCATGTTATCAACTCATATGGGCTTCCCATGTGGGACTCATACTACAAAACCTACATGGCTGATTTCACCCAGCCAAAGCCCAAGCTCACACAGTAACCATGGAACCTGTACTTAACCCATCTGGGCCACACATGTCATTGCTGGCTGGTAATGAGCTTCTTCATGGATTAGTGACATAACTAACACAAAAATGTACATAAACCCTGTCACCAGGAATTCGATTTATATATTATCATGACAGAATATGCTAACATAATACAGCTACATAAATTCATCAACTAACCATTCAGAATTCAGCATGTTCAGCCCAAGGCGTCACCTTTGACCATGCTTCAATATTTGACGTTTTAGGCGCCCTTTGGCGTCACTTACATGACGCGATCCTACGGCGTCATCTAACTGACGCTAAAGGAAAGCGTCAGTTAGAGGTAGCTGTTAGGTTTAGGTGTGGGGTGGGGGGAGGGTACACGCGATCCTAGGGCGTCATCTAACTGACGCTAAAGGGTGCCTAAAGGGCGCCTGGTTCAGCATGTTGCATTCTACATGTTTTCCCTTCTTCTGGAGTCTCCATCTTTAATACTATAATAGTACATAAATATCACTGCACACCTGGCACAGCGTACAATGGAACAATGAGAGGTTCCATTGTTCACAATGTTTGATTTTGTGTTACACAGAAAAAAGAAGAAGAAGCAGAAAAGAGCTTTTTTTAATTTTTGAGTTAACTTTTCCTAAAAACTGCAAGTGAGCTTCTTTAACATAAAGGTGTCTATTAGGGGTGTAACGGTACATATATTCGTATTGAACCGTTTCGGTTCGAGGCTTCCGGTTCGGTACGCATACAAACCGAACGATTGCTTGGACCATTTTTCCTTCCGGCAAAATTCGTGCTGACGCGGCCAACACAACGTTGCACAACATCAAATGACAAGCGTAATGAAAGCAGAACGAAACTGCGCTACTCGTTATGTGCTTCACGGATCGTTTATCAGTTCGGACCAGCAACATCTGTGCAGCGCGAGCCGATCTCCATCAAACAACACTGTTACTACACAGCGCTATCTAGTGAGATGCATTCACATTTCTCCGTTATTAACCGTAACGTTAGATCTCTATTAGATCAAACAGCGCTGTCATGGAAACCAGGAGAAACATTGTGCCGTGAATGAACTAGTAATACTTTACGTCCACAGACCAGCAACATTCACCATGGATTTAATATAGTAACACTAACTGGAACCAGTTTGGCTGGAATGGTGAAATGCTTTCAAGTACTTCACACTTGGATCTTTTTCCAGCACTTCAAAATTCAAATATTATATAAATAAATATATATTTAAAAGTTATTTTTAATGTGATGACCAAAACATTATTTGTTCATCCTTCAAAGATGACCCCCATTTATAAACCTGAAAGTTTCAAGATCTAGGAAAACTCACACTTATTTAAAAATATTTTTTCTTAAAACAAATAGGAAATTTCTCTGGCATTTCTTTCTTTTTGCTGTATCGAAAACGTACCGAACCGTGACTTTAAAACCGAGGTACGTACCGAACCGTGATTTTTGTGTACCGTTACACCCCTAGTGTCTATGGTAAAAAAAAAAAGGGATGCTAAATATAAAGCCATAATGTCACTGCCATTATCAGACAACTGTTAGCAAGACTCCTGTACTCACTGATCCTGACATAAAGAGATCAACCAGAACCAGAAAATGTATAGAGCCTGTTTCATTTAACGAGGCTATTTCAGGTCATTCAAATTACTGTTGACTGAAAAATCAACAAAGATCTCAAAACAAACTCTAATCTGAATGGCTGGTACTATGGAGGCATCCAAGTGTGTTTTTTCTTAAGAAACAAAGTCACATGTACATTCACTGGAGTAGCCATTATTGTGTCGTCAAATGAAATAAAATCCTTATAAAAGAACATGGAATCTTCCCAAGCACTGTGTTCTTCTCAAGCACTGTGGTAACATTGCACTATTAGTATCAACAAAATGCAGACAGTAAACTGAATTTTGTCTGTTGTGCTGTGGCTATTTATCAAATGATGGAGAAGAGTGTAATAACTATCACAGAATTAACACAATTTCAGAGCTGATTCGGTTCCCTAAGCCACAGTGGTGGAGCATTGTTGACAATTTGGAATTAAATTTATTCATTTAGCAGGCACTTTAATGCAAAGCCACTTACAAATGAGAAATACAACAAGCGATGCATCACGCAGAGGCAATAAACACAAGAAGTGCACAACGTTTCGGACATAGATTGAAGTTCTGATAGAAGAGATGTGTTTTCAGCGGTTTCTTGAATATGTTGGGAAGATTATTCTACCACAACGCATTCTCACCCCAAGGCGTCACCTTTGACCATGCTTCAATATTTGACGTTTTAGGCGCCCATTAGCGTCAGTTACATGACGCGAAACTACGGCGTCATCTAACGGACGCTAAAGAAAAGCGTCAGATAGATGACGCGGTTAGGTTTAGGTCTAGGCTGGGGGTAGGGTTTACACACGTGATCCTAGGGCGTCATCTAACGGACGCTAAAGGGCGCCTAAAGCGTCAGATATTGAAGCATGGTCAAAATGCTTAACTGACGCCTTGGGGGTGAGAATGGGCTGTCGACCAGCAAGGAACAGTGAACAAAAAACATTCTGGAAAGCGATTTTGTGTCTCTAGCTGAGGGTACCATAAGACATTGCTCAGGCTTCTAAAGGAGATGCAGACTTGTAAGAGAGAGTGGAGGGGTAACACTTTAGAATACTGTTCCTTCATTAATGAATAACTACACAGGAACAAATGAGTAGTGCACTATTAATGCCTGTGTGGTGTTATTTTTGTAAAAAAAAAAAAAAGAAAAAAAAAAAAAGATTAATAGATAAAGCTATAATAGAAGATTATACTACATAACAGTTTTGCCAGCTGGGATGTAAAAAACTTTGATGCTCAATATCTCAGAACTACCCTAAACGGAGATAGAACCTTATAATTCTAAGCTCACGAATAACTAACTACACAGGAAAAAAAAAAGGAAAAAGAAATGCACTATAAATTAAACTATTCTAGGAACTAGTAACTATTTGGATCAGTAGCCTATTATAAAGTGAATATCATGGGAACACACAAGTGTTACCAAACAGCCCATTCTCACCCCCAATGCATCACCTAACTGACGCCTTGGGAAGCATTTTGACCATGCTTCAATATTTGACGCTTTAGGCGCCCTTTAGGCCAGTTAGATGATGCCCTCGGATCGTGTGTAACCCTACCCCCACCCCACACCTAAACCTAACCGCGTCATCTAATTGATGCTTTCCTTTAGTTAGATGACGCCGTAGGATCGCGTCATGTACCTGACGCTAAAGGGCGCCTAAAGCGTCAAATATTGAAGCATGGTCAAAGGTGACGCCTTGGGGTGAGAATACAATCCGGAGGAATTACTATTCAAAATCTTACATAAATCTCAAAAGCTCACAATGATTTGGGTCCATATTTGGTAGACATGATAATGTTTTTCACATTAGAATACTGATCCAAATAATTAGTAGTTCCTTTAGAAGGATGTAGTAAAACTTGAGTCATTACTAGTGGGTAACTTTTACCTATTAATTTTGCAGCATTCATGTTAATTATGAACCTGTACAGTAGTTCTCTAAAAGGTATGAAAAAAACCCTGGTGTGACTGATTAATTAACACAGTCTCATCCCAAAAAGTCATATAACTGACGTTTTGGGACGTATTTTAACCATACGTCAATATCAGCCTTTTTAGGGCCCCCTTAAACGTCGGTAGATGGCGATCCCGGGCCGTCATACAACTGACTCTTTACCTTTAACGTCAGTTGGGTGACGGGTTAGGTTTAGGTATGGGGTAGAGTTAGGATCCCATAACCTCATCTACCGACGTTTAAGGGGGCCCTAAAAAGGCGAATATTGACGTATGGTCAAAAGACGTCCCAAAACGTTAGTTATATGACGTCTTGGGGTGAGACCGGGTTGGATTAATAGTGAACTACCACATTCAACTGAGTGCTATTACTTACTAATTTGTTAATCAGAGTTTCTTGTTAGTTGAATGAATGTATGAGGCATTTATATAGCCCTTTTCATATGTACTACTGTACACCCAAAGTGCTTTACAATCATGTCGGGGTCTCTCCTCAACCACCACCAGTGTGAGCATCCACTTGGATGATGCGACGACAGCCACAGTACAACAGCACCAGTGCGCTCACAACACACCAGCTACAGTTAGAGAGAGGAGAGAGCGAGGGATAAAGACAATTTATTTGTTGGGGATTATTAGGAGGGTATGATTGGCAAGGGCCATTGGAGGGAATGTGGCCAGGACACCGGGGTTACACCCAGACTCTTTTACGAGAAGTGCCATGGGATTTTTAATGACCACAGAGAGTCAAGACCTCGGTTTAATGTCTCATCCAAAGGACGGTGCTCTTTGACAATATAGTGTCCCCATCACTATGCTGGGGCATTAGGACCAACACAGACCACAGGGTGAGTGCCCCCTGGTGGCCTCACTAAAACCTCTTCCAGCAGCAACCTAGTTGTCCCCAGAAGGTTTCCCATCCAGGTACTAACTAGGCTCAGCCCTACTTAGCTTCAGTGTGGGCAACCAGTCTTGGGTGATATTGCCGCTGGCCAGTAGTAGTTAATAGTAGTTATTAGAATGTTAATAAACACCTAATGGATCAGATTATGTCAAAAACTCAATTTCGACCAAAAGTGGAGATAGAACCTTATAATTCTAAGCTCACATATTCATTAATAAAGAGACAGAATTCTAAATTGTTACCAGTACATGTAGCAATCTGTAACCACGTCACATTAAAATTAAGTGTTACCATAGATTTTAGGTTTTTAAGTTTTATTTTTTTTCTTATAGTAAATGATGTGTCGTGTTTGTCATTGTTAACACAGTCTCATCCCAAAAAGTCATATAACTGACGTCTTGGGACGTCTTTTGACCATACGTCAATATCCGCCTTTTTAGGGCCCCCTTAAACGTCGGTAGATGGCGATCCCGGGCCGTCATACAACTGACGCTTTACCTTTACCGTCAGTTAGGTGACGGGTTAGGTTTAGGTCTGGGGTAGAGTTAGGATCCCATTACCTCATCTACCGACGTTTAAGGGGGCCCTAAAAAGGCGAATATTGACGTATGGTCAAAAGACATCCCAAAACGTCAGTTATATGACGTCTTGGGATGAGACCGGGTTGTCATTGTATATGTTTTTTTTTTATGTCTAATTAAATTTGTATTCATTTATTTCAGTTTTAGCTTTAGAACACCAACTTATTTTTTTATGTTTTTTTTGTTGTTTTTTTTGTTTTAGATCCATTTAACTATAACAACCCTGCATTGAGCACTATCCATTCTTAGCCTAAAGTTCATTTCCCCCTAAAGTGAGTCATGATTCACAAACACTCAAAGATGAGAGTTTGTCTAACTATATATCCAAAAAGTCCCTAAAGAGCGTTGATGCCTCTCCTCCCTTTAGCGTTGAGTGTCACCACCATAATCAAGCCTTCATATTACACTCTCTCATTATACCTCCCATTTCCTTAATTAGGTCCCGTATTACTCATGCTCTGAAAATACTATGTGTCTGGTTTCCAAGAACCTGATAAAGAGCTAATTTACACATCACCAATATTTCTCCAACGGAATGATGCAAGCCCCCCAGCTCCATACAACCCTATATGCTGTGTTTCATGAAAATGAGGCCAGTCATTTATACTTCATGAACTGTTTGTCACTGGTGAAGTAATTATTAATGTCTCTACATCTCTGTAAAGCGTCTATCCATCAGCTCTGCACGTGTAAAACAGCAAATCACCTCCATGAATCCTCAGAGAGAGTTGCTGTCCAAATAACCCTTGATGGCTTATTGTTGAGATCGGTGACATACAAATTGATCTTTTTTTTTTTTTTTTTTAGTATTAAGAAAGTCTTTAAGGAAGCAGGCTTAACCATAGTGGTTAAATAGCAGAAATGATCTGAGGGCACTGGGGATCTGCCATTAAACTAATAAGTGAACTGAAGTATTCAGTCATAAGTTGCCATTGATTTGATATGAACTCCTGCAGTTTTTTTTTTTTTTTTTCCAGAAATGAGCTCAGAGCCTTTCAATATTACATTAAGAGCAGCAGTGATAATTCACAAAAGAGCATTTTTTTAGATCACATTTCACATTTTGCCTTTAATGTGAAAGTGTTATCACAACTTGTTTAGCTAAGATAAAGTTCAGCTTATATCAGCTTTTTTTTTTAATGGCTCACTACTGTCATTTAAGCCAGGCGTCCCTTAAATCTAATAGGGTCATTCTGTGTCAACTCAAGGACTATGGCTTTACAAAAAAACAAAAAAAAACTTTGCAATCTTTGTTGCATTATATGTCTAAAAAAAGTGTAAAAAAAGCACTTTTTTTGTTTGCATGCCTGTAACTCAAGAAGTATTAAAACTATTTTAATTTCCTTTTATATTTTGGTTATTGACCAACTTCTCTTTTGATATCTTCATTTGTTAATGCCCTATACTGTTATGTTCAAGATATCTAGGGATTTCAATGCAGCTCTATGAGTATATTTAAATTGTACATTTGCATTGGTCAATAATCAAACGTGGGTCACTTTTCATGCAACTATTATTTATTTATTTATTTACTTATTTAACACTTATAGTGGAAAGTTTGAAGAACAAATAATGTTTTAACTAGAAATGTGCCTGTGACTCTATTAGTATTAAAGATATCATAATATCCTTTCACATTTTGGTTCTTAATAAACGTCTCTTTTGGAATCTGCATTTTAAAGTTCAGTCACAGAGAAATTGGGATCCCAATATGACTCTATGTTCAAATTATTGAATTTTACCTATTTTCAATGGTTGGAAACCAAATGTACTTAAGAATCTCTGAAGATCACATAACATTGAGAGTATAAAATATACAATGTGTGTGTATATATATATATATATATATATATATGAAGAGTTCAGATGCAAAAGCCTCTAAATGCCATTTGAAATTTTCTTCTTTAATGATGATTTTTATCAAACTTGTATATTTAAGTTCAGTAATTTCACTTAAATAACAATTAATAGGTAATTATCATTGCCATTTAAGTGAAATCACTGAACTTAAATATACAAGCTTGATAAAAATCATCATCAAAGAAGAAAATTTCAAATGGCATTTAGAGGCTTTTGCATCTGAACTCTTCATATATATATATATATATATATATATATATATATATACAACAATTTGCACTGTGAAAACAATTGAATTAAAATGCTTAAAACACAACAGTTATACATATTAATCTATCTTTCACAGATATTGTGAAATGAACAAACTAACAAACAAATGAACAAACAAACAAATTAATAAATAAATAAATGTCCTTCATAATTAAAATAGTTGCCATATTATTAATCAAACAAAAAAAAATGAATCAATGAATCAATGAATGATATTCAAATAAACTGTTTATATATATTTTTTCTATGCATATTATGCATATTTATTCTTTCATTCACGTACACACACACAGCAACAATATAGATGCAGAGGGCAATGCAGAGATTGTGGTTCTACCAAAATGAACGGCTCAGTTGCCATTTACAAACTGATATTGCTGTGATATAAACTCTTTTTTTCAAAGGTTAAATTGAAAAAAAAAAAAAAATAAATAAAAAGAGCTACAGGAAAACAGTTTAAAAATTGCATGTGGCAATGTCGCATTGAGCTTGGGGTGTGCAGCATGAGCAGCAGTATTAATGGAAAGGTCAGCGGTGATCTCCTGCATTCAGTGCCCTAATACCAGCACATTCAACACACACAGCAACCCAATAAACTCACATACTGCATCTATATTTCATACGCGCTGAGCCATATGGTGGGAGGCTGTGATTATTACCCTCCATGAAAGAACTGAATCTGCGTTAACAGTTCTGGCATTTCAATGACTCACTGTATGGTTCAGTAAATCATTAAAAGCATAAAAAGATATAAGAAAATAAGCTAGAAAATAAATTACAATGCTTTACATCATTCATAATATCACCCCCTTATACATTTTAAATTAATTTAAATGTGACACAATGCATTATGATTCCCTCAGATAGTAATGTATGTCATGCTTTACTATGAGCCGCTTCCTGCAATACATGCTGGGCAAAACAACAAAGCCCCTGGATATTTTGCATAATCATGCATTATGTACATCAGCATGCAAGAACGATTAGCCATCAGTGCCATGGTGATGCAAAGCAACTTTTTGATTGCACGATAGTATGATCATATTCGAAACAGAGCCAGCAGGGGGCAGGTGCTATTCTGCCAAAAATGCCCTTTCCACTTACTTGACACCTTTTATCAGATGGGTAAGAGCAGACACAAGGCGGATCCACTTTTACTCCACTGGCCTTTTCCCTCTGACTTTTACCGTTTGATCTGAAATACCAAGTGCTTGTGTAAAATACTGTACTGAAATGGAGACATATAACCATCTTTGTAACTTATTCTTACAGGGGCCCTTTTTCAACTCTACCACCATTCAAAAGTTTGGATTCTGTTATCATTTTAAATGTGTTTGAAAGAAGTCTCGTATGCTCTCCAAGGCTGCATTTATTCCATTTGTTTTTTTTTTTGTTTTGTTTTTTTTTATCATCGTTCTGAATCCGATCCTGATGTAGTCTATTTCAAAAACACGATTTTCTCAATATTGAGCTCAAAATTAAACTTTTTTTAATGAAACTCACCCACATTCAAGTGTTGCTAAAAATGAATTAAGCTATAATATATTTTTTTTTTTTTGTTTTGTTTAAAATTTAGAGGGTCTGTTCTTTCCTTTGATATATGGCATGTTATATTCATACATGAAAAGTTTGTGAAAATGATCAAACAAGCTGGCGGTGGCTGGCAACTTAAAAAAAAAATGCTGGCAGGGAAAGAATTAAAATGTAATTTATTCCTGTGATCCTCTGATACCACCTGAATTTTCAGCATCATTACTTCCGTCTTCAGTGTCACACGATATATATATATATATATATATATATATATATATATATATATATATATATACTGTATATCTTATATACTCACAGCAGCGTCTCTGTGTATATAAAATAATGCATTAAGCTATATATATATATATATATATTTTTTTTTTTTTTTTGTTTTGTTTTGTTTAAAATTTAGAGGCTCTGGTCCTTCCTTTGATATATGGCATGTTATATTCATACAACAAAATATTCGGGCCATGAAAAGTTTGTGAAAATGATAAAAAAAAGAAAAAAAAAAAAGAAAAAAAAAAAGCTTAAAAAAACTTAAAAAACATGCTGGCGGGGAAAGAATTAAAATGTAATTTATTCCTCTGATAACAGCTAAATTTTCAGCATCATTACTCCCATCTTCAGTGTCACACAATCCTTCAGAAATCATTATAATATGCTGATTTGATGCTCTTTTTATTATCAATGTTGAAAACAGTTGTGCTTTTATATTTTTGTGGAACCTGTGATCAATATTTTGAGAATTTATTTTTTAACATTATATAACCATTTACCGTCACTTTTGAAATATTTAATGTGTCCTCATTGAATACAAGTATTATTTTATCTCACAAACATACTTCAGTGAAGCTCTGGATGGTGTGGGCTGATAGGTCATTTACATGCAATCTGCAAGCAATCGCATCATTACAGCAAGTCATAAGCTGATTGGCCTGTGTTGATCCTGCAGCCAATGAGATTTGAATATTTTAGTTGAGTGCATGGCCAGCAGGCCTGGATCCCAACCAGATCTGGCCTCATGGAGGAGAGAGAACACTGTCTCGCAAAGAATCAAGGACAATCTCAGGAGTTTGTAACTCTAACCAACCATGCAAGTTCATTATATCTTCTTCATCCAACAAAAAAGAAAATGATTGAGACTTCAACAACTGACACTCGCAGAAGCATCAACAACTTCAGTTTTCAACAACTTTGATAGTGTATGCTACCCAGACATGCAAGGATACATTTGATTTGATGCTTTGAAAATGAAATGCTGATGTTTCTTCTCATATATGGAACTTCTCGATAGTTCCGTTTCCAGTTTCGTTCTATCACTCACCTATTTATGTTTTCATGTGTGTTTGTTGTTTAATTTCTTTATATTCATATAAATATCTATGTTTAGTTAAGAAAACTTGTACATAATATGTGTTTGGTTCTGTTTTGTTTGCAATAACCGTTTACAATTTTGATGGCTACAGACTGTACAAGCTTAGAAATAATTATTCTTCTATTGCCATGGAAGGTACCTTTTTCTTAGAATAAATGAATAATCAAAGATTTCGTTGGACAAACTGATTAATTGATTGTAATTGTGGCAAGAAGACCGACGGGGAGAGTCAAGGGAGATGCAGGTTTTCTAAAATAGTCTCTTGTTTATTTTATTTTTTTTTTCCACATATTTTTTTTCAAATACGTTCAAATATTTACAGTGTCAGGAAAGTCAAAATGCAAAACAAAAACTGTTCAAAAAGAAAATAAAGAGGCATTAAGTTGCCAGGATACATCTCTCAAGACCCTGCACACTTCACCACTCATCAATACTCTGTTACAGTCCGTTCTCTCTGCACACACTGCTGTGTTTGGCCATGGGGCCTAATACAGCCTTAAATAGCTGTAGCCCCACCCACTTGATTGCTCCAATGCAAACCAGACAATTAACCATGAAATCACAAAAAAAAACAACAAATAAACAAAACAAGCCCCCAACAAATATACAAACACATACCACACGTTTCCCCCCAACAAACACCCCTGCAATAATGGTTCCCTCCATCCATCACCCGCGAAACCCCTCTATTGCAACCCATTGGAATATCCCGCGGCTTCCCCACGCGAAACTAGAAAGTTGAAGCGGGGTTCGGGACGCCGGTGGGTTAATTGTATACAGTGTTGAAAATTACAAAGTTTTAACTAAATGAATGTAAATTTTGACAGCCCATGTGGATACTTTCATTACTTGATACCAGAAGACGTTAATACAGATGTGTAATGAAAATTAACATGTGCAGTTCGCGTAATATATGCTTGGATTCATGCACCAATAAGAATGCTGGTAGGCCTTTCCCTGCACTTTAAACAACATTGCATGCTAGCTGGCATTTATGATACACTGTGGTAAATGACATTGTGTATGTTTGACTGTTTAATAAAAAAAAATAAAAAAAGGTAAATGACATTGTGAGTAGTGAATCAGAAATAGAACAGAACAAACAGAAACTAGAAAAAAAAGTTTGATGACAAACTTTAAGTTGGCTTGAGAAAGCCGGACCAGAGCGTTTGAAGTTTTGAAGTTTGAATGAAGTTTTAAAGATAGATTAGAAAGAAAGAAAGAAAGATGGATAGATTAGTTAGAAAGAAATATAGATAGATAGATAGATAGATAGATAGATAGATAGATAGATAGATAGATAGATAGATAGATAGATAGATAGATAGATAGATAGATAGATAGATAGATGTTTTCGGCAAGAATCTAACATGATTAGCATGTAGCTAGCTTGATGCTAATTTGATTAGCATGTAGTTAAGATGATTAGCATGTTGTTAGCATGATTAGCATGTAGCTAGCATCATAATAGCATGATTAGCATGTTGCTAGCATCATGCTAACGTGTTTTTATCAAGAAGCTAGCATGACTAGCATGTAGCTAGCATCATGCTAACCTGATTAGCATGTTGCTAGCATCATGCTAGCATGTTTTAGCAAGAAGCTAGAATGATTAGCATGTAGCTAGCATCATGCTAGCATGATTAGCATGTTGCTAGCATCATGTTAGCATGTTTTTAGCAAGAAGCTAGCATGATTAGCATGTAGCTAGCATCATGCTAGCATGATTAGCATGTTGCTAGCATCATGCTAGCATGTTTTTAGCAAGAAGCTAGCATGATTAGCATGTAGCTACCATCATGCTAGCATGATTAGCATGTTGCTAGCATCATGCTAGCATGTTTTTAGCAAGAAGCTAGCATGATTAGCATGTTGCTAGCATCATGCTAGCATGTTTTTAGCAAGAAGCTAACATGATTAACATGTAGCTAGCATCATGCTAGCATGATTAGCATGTTGTTAGCAAGAAGCTAACATGATTAGCATGTAGCTATCATCATGTTAGCATGATTAGCATGTTGCTAGCATCATGCTAGCATGTTTTTAGCAAGACGCTAGCATGATTAGCATGTAGCTAGCATCATGCTAGCATGATTAGCATGTAGCTAGCATCATGCTAGCATGTTTTTAGCAAGAAGCTAGCATGATTAACATGTAGCTAGCATCATGCTAGCATGATTAGCATGTTGCTAGCATCATGCTAGCATGTTTTTAGCAAGAAGCTAGCATGATTAGCATGTAGCTAGCATCATGCTAGCATGATTAGCATGTAGCTAGCATCAAAATAACATGATTAGCATGTAGCTAGCATCATGCTAGCATGTTTTTAGCAAGAAGCTAGCATGATTAGCATGTAGCTAGCATCATGCTAGCATGATTAACATGTTGCTAGCATCATGCTAGCATGTTTTTAGCAAGAAGCTAGCATGATTAGCATGTAGCTAGCATCATGCTAGCATGATTAGCATGTTGCTAGCATCATGCTAGCATGTTTTTAGCAAGAAGCTAGCATGATTAGCATGTAGCTAGCATCATGAAAGATGTTAGAAAGATGGATAGATTTGTTAGAAAGAAAGATGGATAGATTAGTTAAGTAGAAAGAAAGACTGATAGATTAGTTAGGTAGAAAGAAAGATGGATAGATTAGTTAGGTAGAAAGAAAGATGGATAGACTAGTTAGAAAGAAAGATGGATAGATTTGTTAGAAAGAAAGACTGATAGATTAGTTAGGTAGAAAGAAAGATGGATAGATTAGTTAGGTAGAAAGAAAGATGGATAGACTAGTTAGAAAGAAAGATGGATAGATTTGTTAGAAAGAAATATGGATAGATTAGTTAGAAAGAAAGAAAGATGGATAGATTAGTTAGGTAGAAAGAAAGATGGATAGATTTGTTAGAAAGAAAGATGGATAGATTTGTTAGAAAGAAAGAAAGATGGATAGATTTGTTAGAAAGAAAGAAAGATGGATAGATTTGATAGAAAGAAAGATGGATAGATTAGTTAGAAAGAAAGATGGATAGATTTGTTAGAAAGAAAGAAAGATGGATAGATTTGTTAGAAAGAAAGAAAGATGGATAGATTTGTTAGAAAGAAAGATGGATAGATTTGATAGAAAGAAAGATGGATAGATTTGATAGAAAGAAAGATGGATAGATTTGTTAGAAAGAAAGATGGATAGATTAGTTAGAAAGAAAGATGGATAGATTAGTTAGAAAGAAAGATGGATAGATTAGTTAGAAAGAAAGATGGATAGATTAGTTAGAAAGAAAGATGGATAGATTAGGTAGAAAGAAAGATGGATAGATTTGTTAGAAAGAAAGAAAGATGGATAGATTTGTTAGAAAGAAAGATGGATAGATTTGATAGAAAGAAAGATGGATAGATTTGTTAGAAAGAAAGATGGATAGATTTGTTAGAAAGAAAGATGGATAGATTAGTTAGAAAGAAAGATGGATAGATTAGTTAGAAAGAAAGATGGATAGATTAGTTAGAAAGAAAGATGGATAGATTAGTTAGGTAGAAAGATGGATAGATTAGGTAGAAAGAAAGATGGATAGATTTGTTAGAAAGAAAGATGGGTAGATTAGTTAGAAAGAAAGATGGATAGATTTGTTAGAAAGAAAGATGGATAGATGTGTTAGGTAGAAAGAAAGATGGATAGATTTGTTAGAAAGAAAGATGGATAGATTTGTTAGAAAGAAAGATGGATAGATTTGTTAGAAAGAAAGATGGATAGATTAGTTAGAAAGAAAGATGGATAGATTTGTTAGAAAGAAAGATGGATAGATTTGTTAGGTAGAAAGAAAGATGGATAGATTTGTTAGGTAGAAAGAAAGATGGATAGATTAGTTAGAAAGAAAGATGGATAGATTTGTTAGAAAGAAAGATGGATAGATTAGTTGGGTAGAAAGAAAGATGGATAGATTTGCTAGAAAGAAAGATGGATAGATTTGTTAGAAAGAAAGATGGATAGATTAGTTAGAAAGAAAGAAAGATGGATAGATTTGTTAGAAAGAAAGAAAGATGGATAGATTTGTTAGAAAGAAAGAAAGATTAGGTAGATAGATAGATAGATAGATAGATAGATAGATAGATAGATAGATAGATAGATAGATAGATAGATAGATAGATAGATAGATCATTAGTACATATAGAATGGTAGTTTAATTGAGTCTAGGGCTTCAGGGAATTTAGATTTGAGTTTTTGTTGTACGCTATTGGGCCACCGTAGTCTTGGCTCAATTTGACCATGCTGCAATGAAAGTCAATGGGATTTTTATGATTTTTAATATTAATTTTTAAGAAATCTGAAAGTCGAATCAGTCTAAAAAGATATAGCACACTAAGTCAGAACAGTCTGAAGGTCTGACCCGAGTTTGGAGTTTGTAGAGTTAAAGCTCTAGGAGGAGTTAGAGTCAGAAAATTTTGGGTAAGAAAAATAAGAAGAAGAAGAAGAACTAGAAAAAAAAGTTTGATGACACAAACTTTAAGTTGGCTTGAGAAAGCCGGACCAGAGCGTTTGAAGAATTTTGAAGTTTGAATTAAGTTTTAAAGATGGAATTAGAAAGAAAGAAAGAAAGAAAGAAAGAAAGAAAAAAGAAAGAAAGAAAGAAAGAAAGAAAGAAAGAAAGAAAGAAAGATGGATAGATTAGTTAGAAAGATAGATTAGTTAGATAGATAGATAGATAGATAGAAGTTATTGGCAAGAAGCTAACATGATTAGCATGTAGCTAGCTTGATGCTAATATGATTAGCATGTAGTTAAAATGATTAGCATGTTGTTAACGTGATTAGCATGTTGCTAGCATCATAATAGCATGATTAGCATGTTGCTAGCATGATGCTAGCATATTTTTAACAAGAAGCTAACATGACTAGCATGTAGCAAGCATCATGCTAGCATGATTAGCATGTTGCTAGCATCATGCTAGCATATTTTAGCAAGAAGCTAGCATGATTAGCATGTAGCTAACATCATAATAGCATGATTAGCATGTTGCTAGTATCATGCTAGCATGTTTTTAGCAAGAAGTTAGCATGACTAGCATGTAGCTAGCATCATGCTAGCATGATTAGCATGTTGCTAGCATCATGCTGCATGTTTTAAGCAAGAAGCTAGCATGATTAGCATGTAGCTAGCATCATGCTAACATGATTAGCATGTTGTTAGCAAGAAGCTAGCATGATTAGCATGTAGCTAGTATCATGATTAGCATGTTGCTAGCAAGAAGCTAGCATGATTAGCATGTAGCTAGTATCATGCTAGCATGTTTTTAGCAAGAAGCTAGCATGATTAGCATGTAGCTAGCATCATGTTAGCATGATTAGCATGTAGCTAGCATCATGCTAGCATGATAAGCATGTAGCTTGCATCATAATAACATGATTAGCATGTTGCTAGCATCATGCTAGCATGTTTTAGCAAGAAGCTAGCATGATTAGCATGTAGCTAGCATCATGCTAGCATGATTAGCATGTTGCTAGCATCATGCTAGCATGATTAGCATGTTGCTAGCATCATGCTAACATGTTTTTAGCAAGAAGCTAGCATAATTAGCATGTAGCTAGCATCATGCTAGCATGATTAACATGTAGCTAGCATCATAATAACATGATTAGCATGTTGCTAGCATCATGCTAGCATGTTTTTAACAAGAAGCTAGCATGATTAGCATGTAGCTAGCATCATGCTAGCATGATTGGCATGTTGCTAGCATCATGCTAGCATGTTTTTAGCAAGAAGCTAGCATGATTAACATGTAGCTAGCATCATGCTAGCATGATTAGCATGTAGCTAGCATCATAATAACATGATTAGCATGTTGCTAGCATCATGCTAGCATGTTTTTAGCAAGAAGCTAGCAGGATTAGCATGTAGCTAGCATCATGCTAGCATGATTAGCATGTAGCTAGCATCATAATAACATGATTATCATGTTGCTAGCATCATGCTAGCATGTTTTTAGCAAGAAGCTAGCATGATTAGCATGTAGCTAGCATCATGCTAGCATGATTAGCATGTAGCTAGCATCATGCTAGCATGTTTTTAGCAAGAAGCTAGCATGATTAGCATGTAGCTAGCATCATGCTAGCATGATTAGCAAGTAGCTAGCATCATGCTAGCATGATTAGCATGTAGCTAGCATCATGCTAGCATGTTTTTAGCAAGAAGCTAACATGATTAGCATGTAGCTAGCATCATGCTAGCATGATTAGCATGTAGCTAGCATCATGCTAGCATGTTTTTAACAAGAAGCTAACATGATTAGCAGAAAGCTAGCATGATTAGCATGTTATTAGCATCAAGAAAGAAAGAAAGAACGAAAGAGAAAGAAAGAATTTTTAGAAAGATGCATAGATTAGTTAGAAAGAAAGATGGATAGATTTGTTAGAAAGAAAGCTGGATAGATTAGTTAGAAAGAAAGAAAGAAAGAAAGAAAGAAAGAGAAAGAAAGTATTGTTAGAAAGAAAGATGGATAGATTACTTGGGTAGAAAGAAAGAACGATAGATTTGTTAGAAAGAAAGATGGATAGATTAGTTAGAAAGAAAGATGGATAGATTTGTTAGAAAGAAAGATGGATAGAATTGTTAGAAAGAAAGATGGATAGATTAGTTAGGTAGAAAGAAAGAACGATAGATTTGTTAGAAAGAAAGAACGATAGATTATTTAGAAAGAAAGATGGATAGATTAGTTAGAAAGAAAGATGGATAGATTAGTAAGAAAGAAAGATGGATAGATTAGTTAGAAAGAAAGATGGATAGATTTGTTAGAAAGAAAGATGGATAGATTAGTTAGAAAGAAAGATGGATAGATTTGTTAGAAAGAAAGATGGATAGATTTGCTAGAAAGAAAGATGGATAGATTTGTTAGAAAGAAAGATGGATAGATTAGTTAGAAAAAAAGATGGATAGATTTGCTAGAAAGAAAGATGGATAGATTGTTAGAAAGAAAGATGGATAGATTAGTTAGAAAGAAAGATGGATAGATTAGTTAGGTAGAAAGAAAGATGGATAGATTAGTAGAAAGAAAGATGGATAGATTAGTTAGAAAGAAAGATGGATAGATTTGTTAGAAAGAAAGATGGATAGATTAGTTAGGTAGAAAGAAAGATGGATAGATTAGGTAGAAAGAAAGATGGATAGATTTGTTAGAAAGAAAGATAGATAGATTAGTTAGGTAGAAAGAAAGATGGATAGATTAGTTAGGTAGAAAGAAAGATGGATAGATTAGGTAGAAAGAAAGATGGATAGATTGTTAGAAAGAAGATGGATAGATTAGTTAGAAAGAAAGATGGATAGATTAGTTAGAAAGAAAGATGGATAGATTTGTTAGAAAGAAAGATGGATAGATTTGTTAGAAAGAAAGATGGATAGATTAGTTAGGTAGAAAGAAAGATGGATAGATTAGGTAGAAAGAAAGATTGATAGATTTGTTAGAAAGAAAGATAGATAGATTAGTTAGGTAGAAAGAAAGATTAGGTAGAAAGAAAGAAGATAGATAGATAGATAGATAGATAGATAGATAGATAGATAGATAGATAGATAGATAGATAGATAGATAGATAGATAGATAGTTCATTAGCTCATATAGAATGGTAGTTTAATTGAGTCTAGGGCTTCAGGGAATTTAGATTTGAGTTTTTGTTGTACGCTATTGGGCCACCGTAGTCTTGGCTCAATTTGACCATGCTGCAATGAAAGTCAATGGGATTTTTATGGTTTTTAATATTAATTTTTAAGAAATCTGAAAGTCGAATCAGTCTAAAAAGATATAGCAACTCGAGTCAGAACAGTCTGAAGGTCTGACCCGAGTTTGGAGTTTGTAGAGTTAAAGCTCTAGGAGGAGTAGCAGTCAGAAAATTTTGAGTAAGAAGAATAATAATAACTAGAAAAAAAAGTTTGATGACAAACTTTAAGTTGGCTTGAGAAAGCCGGACCAGAGCGTTTGAAGTTTTGAAGTTTGAATGAAGTTTTAAAGATAGATTAGAAAGAAAGAAAGAAAGATGGATAGATTAGTTAGAAAGAAATATAGATAGATAGATAGATAGATAGATAGATAGATAGATAGATAGATAGATAGATAGATAGATGTTTTCGGCAAGAATCTAACATGATTAGCATGTAGCTAGCTTGATGCTAATTTGATTAGCATGTAGTTAAGATGATTAGCATGTTTTAGCATGATTAGCATGTAGCTAGCATCATAATAGCATGATTAGCATGTTGCTAGCATCATGCTAACGTGTTTTTATCAAGAAGCTAGCATGACTAGCATGTAGCTAGCATCATGCTAACCTGATTAGCATGTTGCTAGCATCATGCTAGCATGTTTTAGCAAGAAGCTAGAATGATTAGCATGTAGCTAGCATCATGCTAGCATGATTAGCATGTTGCTAGCATCATGCTAGCATGTTTTTAGCAAGAAGCTAGCATGATTAGCATGTAGCTAGCATCATGAAAGATGTTAGAAAGATGGATAGATTTGTTAGAAAGAAAGATGGATAGATTAGTTAAGTTGAAAGAAAGACTGATAGATTAGTTAGGTAGAAAGAAAGATGGATAGATTAGTTAGGTAGAAAGAAAGATGGATAGACTAGTTAGAAAGAAAGATGGATAGATTTGTTAGAAAGAAAGACTGATAGATTAGTTAGGTAGAAAGAAAGATGGATAGATTAGTTAGGTAGAAAGAAAGATGGATAGACTAGTTAGAAAGAAAGATGGATAGATTTGTTAGAAAGAAATATGGATAGATTAGTTAGAAAGAAAGAAAGATGGATAGATTAGTTAGGTAGAAAGAAAGATGGATAGATTTGTTAGAAAGAAAGATGGATAGATTTGTTAGAAAGAAAGAAAGATGGATAGATTTGTTAGAAAGAAAGAAAGATGGATAGATTTGATAGAAAGAAAGATGGATAGATTAGTTAGAAAGAAAGATGGATAGATTTGTTAGAAAGAAAGAAAGATGGATAGATTTGTTAGAAAGAAAGAAAGATGGATAGATTTGTTAGAAAGAAAGATGGATAGATTTGATAGAAAGAAAGATGGATAGATTTGATAGAAAGAAAGATGGATAGATTTGTTAGAAGAAAGATGGATAGATTAGTTAGAAAGAAAGATGGATAGATTAGTTAGAAAGAAAGATGGATAGATTAGTTAGAAAGAAAGATGGATAGATTAGTTAGAAAGAAAGATGGATAGATTAGTTAGAAAGAAAGATGGATAGATTAGTTAGAAAGAAAGATGGATAGATTAGGTAGAAAGAAAGATGGATAGATTTGTTAGAAAGAAAGAAAGATGGATAGATTTGTTAGAAAGAAAGATGGATAGATTTGATAGAAAGAAAGATGGATAGATTTGTTAGAAAGAAAGATGGATAGATTTGTTAGAAAGAAAGATGGATAGATTAGTTAGAAAGAAAGATGGATAGATTAGTTAGAAAGAAAGATGGATAGATTAGTTAGAAAGAAAGATGGATAGATTAGTTAGGTAGAAAGATGGATAGATTAGGTAGAAAGAAAGATGGATAGATTTGTTAGAAAGAAAGATGGGTAGATTAGTTAGAAAGAAAGATGGATAGATTTGTTAGAAAGAAAGATGGATAGATGTGTTAGGTAGAAAGAAAGATGGATAGATTTGTTAGAAAGAAAGATGGATAGATTTGTTAGAAAGAAAGATGGATAGATTTGTTAGAAAGAAAGATGGATAGATTAGTTAGAAAGAAAGATGGATAGATTAGTTAGAAAGAAAGATGGATAGATTTGTTAGAAAGAAAGATGGATAGATTTGTTAGGTAGAAAGAAAGATGGATAGATTTGTTAGGTAGAAAGAAAGATGGATAGATTAGTTAGAAAGAAAGATGGATAGATTTGTTAGAAAGAAAGATGGATAGATTAGTTGGGTAGAAGAAAGATGGATAGATTTGCTAGAAAGAAAGATGGATAGATTTGTTAGAAAGAAAGATGGATAGATTATTTAGAAAGAAAGAAAGATGGATAGATTTGTTAGAAAGAAAGAAAGATGGATAGATTTGTTAGAAAGAAAGAAAGATGGATAGATTTGTTAGAAAGAAAGAAAGATTAGGTAGATAGATAGATAGATAGATAGATAGATAGATAGATAGATAGATAGATAGATAGATAGATAGATAGATAGATAGATCATTAGTACATATAGAATGGTAGTTTAATTGAGTCTAGGGCTTCAGGGAATTTAGATTTGAGTTTTTGTTGTACGCTATTGGGCCACCGTAGTCTTGGCTCAATTTGACCATGCTGCAATGAAAGTCAATGGGATTTTTATGATTTTTAATATTAATTTTTAAGAAATCTGAAAGTCGAATCAGTCTAAAAAGATATAGCACACTAAGTCAGAACAGTCTGAAGGTCTGACCCGAGTTTGGAGTTTGTAGAGTTAAAGCTCTAGGAGGAGTTAGAGTCAGAAAATTTTGGGTAAGAAAAATAAGAAGAAGAAGAAGAATAATAATAAGTTTAAATAGGATTTCAGTAAGTTGGCTTTCTCAAGCCAACTTAACTAGAAAAAAAAGTTTGATGACACAAACTTTAAGTTGGCTTGAGAAAGCCGGACCAGAGCGTTTGAAGTTTTGAAGTTTGAATGAAGTTTTAAAGATGGATTAGAAAGAAAGAAAGAAAGAAAGAAAGATGGATAGATTAGTTAGAAAGAAATATAGATAGATAGATAGATAGATAGATAGATAGATAGATAGATAGATAGATAGATAGATAGATAGATAGATAGATAGATAGATAGATGTTTTTGGCAAGAAGCTAACATGATTAGCATGTAGCTAGCTGATTATGATTAGCATGTAGATATGCATGATTAGCATGTTGTTAGCGTGATTAGCATGTAGCTAGCATCATAATAGCATGATTAGCATGTTGCTAGCATCATGTTAGCATGTTTTTAGCAAGAAGCTAGCATGATTAGCATGTAGCTAGCATCATGATAACATGATTAGCATGTTGTTAGCATCATGCTAGCATGTTTTTAGCAAGAAGCTAACATGATTAGCATGTAGCTAGCATCAAGCTAACATGATAAGCATGTTTTTAGCAAGAAGCTAGCATGATTAGCATGTAGCTAGCATCATGATAACATGATTAGCATGTTGTTAGCATCATGCTAGCATGTTTTTAGCAAGAAGCTAACATGATTAGCATGTAGCTAGCATCAAGCTAGCATGATTAGCATGTTTTTAGCAAGAAGCTAGCATGACTAGCATGTAGCTAACATCAAAATAGCATGATTAGCATGTTGCTAGCATCATGCTAGCATGTTTTTAGCAAGAAGCTAGCATGATTAGCATGTAGCTAACATCATAATAACATGATTAGCATGTTGCTAGCATCATGCTAGCATGTTTTTAACAAGAAGCTAGCATGATTAGCATGTAGCTAGCATCATGCTAACATGATTAACATGTTGCTAGCAAGAAGCTAGCATGATTAGCATGTAGCTAGCATCATGCTAGCATGATTAGCATGTATACTAGCATCATGCTAGCATGTTTTTAGCAAGAAGCTAGCATGATTAGCATGTAGCTAGCATCAATGCTAGCATGATTAGCATGTTGCTAGCATCATGCTAGCATGTTTTTAAGCAAGAAGCTAGCATGAATAGCATGTAGCTAGCATCATGTTTAACACTGATTAGCATGTTGCTAGCCAAGAAGCTAGCATGATTAGCATGTAGCCAGCATCATGCTAGCATGATTAGCATGTTGCTAGCATGCATGCATAACATGTTTTTAGCAAGAAGCAGCATTATTTAGCATGTAGCTAGCATCATGCTAACGTGATTAGCATGTAGCTATCATCATGCTAGCATGATTAGCATGTTGCTAAGCATCATGCTAACATGTTTTAGCAAGAACTAGCATAATTAGCATGTAGCTAGCATCATGCTAGCATGATTAGCATGTAGCTAGCATCATAATAAACATGATTAGCATGTTGCTAAGCATCATGCTAGCATGTTTTTAACAAGAAGCTAGCATGATAACATGTAGCTAGCATCATGCTAGCATGATTAGCATGTAGCTAACATCATGCTAGCATGTTTATAACAAAAAGCTAACATGATTAAGCATAAAGCTAGCATGATTACCATGTTATTAGCATCAAGAAAGAAAGAAAGAAAAAAATTGTTTGAAAGAAAGAAAGAAAGAAAGAAAGAAGGAAAGAAAGAAAAGAGAAAGAAAGAATTGTTAGAAAGAAAAGAGGCATAGATTAGTTAGAAAGAAAGATGGATGGATACTTAGGTAGAAAGAAAGAACGATAGATTTGTTAGGAAGAAAGATGGATAGATTTGTTAGAAAGAAAGATGGATAGATTTGTTAGAAAGAAAGATGGATAGATTTGTTAGAAAGAAAGATGGATAGATTAGTTAAAAGAAAGAAAGAAAGAAAGAAAGAAAGAGAAAGAAAGAAAGAAAGAAAGAAAGAAAGAAAGAAAGAAAGAGAAAGAAGAATTGTTAGAAAGAAAGATGGATAGATTAGTTAGGTAGAAAGAAAGAACGATAGATTTGTAGAAAGAAAGAACGATAGATTATTTAGAAAGAAAGGTGGATAGATTAGTTAGAAAGAAAGATGGATAGATTAGTTAGAAAAGAAAGATGGATAGATTAGTTAGAAAGAAAGATGGATAGATTTGTTAGAAAGAAAGATGGATAGATTAGTTAAGTAGAAAGAAAGATGGATAGATTAGTTAGAAAAAAAGATGGATAGATTTGTTAGAAAGAAAGATGGATAGATTAGTTAGAAAGAAAGATGGATAGATTAGTTAGGTAGAAAGAAAGATGGATAGATTAGTTAGAAAGAAAGATGGATAGATTAGTTAAAAAGAAAGATGGATAGATTTGTTAGAAAGAAAGATGGATAGATTAGTTTAAAAAGAAAGATGGATAGATTTGTTAGAAGAAAGATGGATAGATTAGTTAATAGAAAGAAAGATGGATAGATCAGTTAGAAAGAAAGATGGATAGATTTGTTAGAAAGAAAGATGGATAGATCAGTTAGAAAGAAAGATGGATAGATTAGGTAGAAAGAAAGATGGATAGATTTGTTAGAAAGAAAGATGGATAGATTTGTTAAAAAGAAAGATGGATAGATTAGTTAGAAAGAAAGATGGATAGATTAGTTAGAAAGAAAGATGGATAGATTTGTTAGAAAGAAAGATGGATAGATTTGTTAAAAAGAAAGATGGATAGATTAGTTAGAAAGAAAGATGGATAGATCAGTTAGGTAGAAAGAAAGATGGATAGATTTGATGGAAAGAAAGATGGATAGATTAGTTAAAAAGAAAGATGGATAGATTTGTTAGAAAGAAAGATGGATAGATTAGTTCGAAAGAAAGATGGATAGATTAGTTAAAAAGAAAGATGGATAGATTTGTTAGAAAGAAAGATGATAGATTAGTTAGAAAGAAAGATGGATAGATTAGTTAAAAAGAAAGATGGATAGATTTGTTAGAAGAAAGATGGATAGATTAGTTAGTAGAAAGAAAGATGGATAGATTTTGATAGAAAGAAAGATGGATAGATTTGATAGAAAGAAAGATGGATGATTAGTTAGAAAAAAAGAAAGAAAAGAAAGAAAGATTAGATAGATAGATAGATAGATAGATAGATAGATAGATAGATAGATAGATAGATAGATAGATAGATAGATAGATAAGTTCATTAGTACATATAGAATGGTAAGTTTAATTGAGTCTAGGGCTTCAGGGAATTTAGATTTGAGTTTTTGCTGTACGCTATTGGGCCACCGTAGTCTTGGCTCAATTTGACCATGCTGCAATGAAAGTCAATGGGATTTTTATGATTTTTTAATATTAATTTTTAAGAAATCTGAAAGTCGAATCAGTCTAAAAAGATATAGCAACTCGAGTCAGAACAGTCTGAAGGTCTGACCGAGTTTGGAGTTTGTAGAGTTAAAGCTCTAGGAGGAGTAGCAGTCAGAAAATTTTGGGTAAGAAAAATAAGAAGAATAATAATAAGTTTAAATAGGATTTCAGTAAGTTGGCTTTCTCAAGCCAACTTAATTAAACTATCGGTATTAGTATCGGTGTCGGCAGATATTATCCTGAATAATCGGCATTTACGGATAAATTTAGTATCTTGCATTACAATACATCGTTGGATCCTTTTCCTTAAATTTCCAACCCGAACTCATGGGAATTCGTTCCTATTTTACGAGTGGCTAATTCATATGACCTCACTCGTTTGCTATATTTTACAAGGTACCCATTCGTAGGAATTCCTACGAATGACCTACCCTGACCCCGCCCCTAAACCTACCCATCACTTGGGTTTTTAGACAAATCGTACGAATTAGCTAGCCTGGTCCCACCAGACTCTCGGACATTTCATAGAAATGCATAATAAAGGCTAAATGTCTCGTCCGCGCTGCTAGCCAATGGAGGTCGACGTCCACACCTGGCGGCCATCTTGTCACAGGCAGCTCGCTCTCTCATAACATTATGTTTTAATGGTGTGTTACCTTTTAAATAACCATAACTTGCTCAATTTTCTACCGATTTTTAACCGTTTTCGTTTGTTATAAACATCAAGAGATGTAGTTATGACACTGCACACTTATGAATAATAAGTGTATCAATAACCAATCATCCAGAATTATAGCCACTTTAATAACGTTTGTAAGAAACCAAACCGTCTGTAAATCCGTCAAGATTTCAACATAAGAGTATTTGTGTTTGAGTGATAAGAGTGCTGATCACTCATCTTACAGTACATCAGAGAGCCCGCCTGAAAGCTTGCCTGTGACAAGATGGCCGCCGGTGATGACGATAGAGACTCCGTCGTAAGGCATCTAGCCTTTATTATGGATATCTATGACAAGCGTTAACTTTTTTGTAGGAAGGTTTTGTTGAAGTTTAAAAATATTGGATCTGCCCAGGCCCCAGAGTCACTCAAGATCTACAATAACCAATCACTGAGGTTTGGGCGTGAGGTATGATGACTCAAACTAGCACACGACATCAACGTTATCGTTCTCAGCCACTCCCTCTGTTCGCTGACTGGACTGGTAAAAAACCAAATACACCACAAACCCAGACGCAGTACTGAGGGTAAATTAAAATTGAGCTGAAGTACGTAGGAGGGCGGGAGCCAGGCTACGAATTAGTCACATCGTTCTCACTCGAAATGAATTAGTCGTGAGTTTGCGCTGGTATTTCCAGTAAAAATCACGATTCCATTTCTTTGATATAAAACTACTTACACAGTGTAATTAGATTTTGCCCACACTGTTCACTTCACCTTCACTCAGAAGGAGAAAAAAGTCTTGCTTGAGTAGTTTCTACAGGAATCAAGTCGTTAATGTTTCAATCCACTCACTTTTAATTACATTTGTGAAGTGACAGGCAGTAAGTAGCTTTTGTTCGTGTTCGTCTTGCCTTCGGCAGGCAGTGGAAATGAATGCAAGAAGGGACTCAATTAAGGCATATGTTGTACAAGCGGGAGCAACCACAGAAGTGTCATTGGAAAAATTGTTTAATTTTCTTTTGAGTTTCAATTCCTGGCAAACGGCACCATAAACCATCCCAAGGACGAGGACAAATATTAGTGTAATGAGACAAATGCCACAGCCCAGCGCAGGGGACGTCACAGAGGGCCGATGTGTCAACGTTTGAGAAGACACGCTATTTGTTTAGCTAGGAATTGAATCGAGATGGAATTGGAAGTGATGTGTGTCGTTGTAATTCGACAACACAATTCTAGACGCTTGCAAATGAATAGTGATGTTCTCTCATATCAGCAGAAGGGCTGTAATGGGAATTCAGATTTGTTTGAAACTGCTGTTGCTATATTGGATGGACTGGAGTAATCGAGTCGTTTTTGCTGCCCAAAAGTGTGTCTCCATGCAAAACTCAGTGCCACTATGCTGGGGTATTATGGGTGGTTGCTAGGCTCAATATCTCAATATAGACCATTTTGCAAGATGTAAACAAGACTGGTCCAGAAGCACTTCCTGTTTCAGTTTTTTAACACTACATAAAAGCTGGGATAAAATACAACCAACAGAAAATATGAACTGAATCAAAATGTTAAACAAACATCTTTAAGATGATTTCTTTACATGTGAAATAAAGAAAACAGTTACAAACTGAAAAAAGAAGTGTTTCTGGACCAGTGTTGTTTACATCTTGCAAAATGGTCTGTACAATATATCAATATATACAGTTCTTAAGCATGCATCGTATAATTTTTTATGATTTTGTCTCCCCAAGACTGCTTTTATTTGATCAAAAATACAGTAAAAACAGCAATAATATTACACTTTAAAAGAATTGTTTACTGTTTGAATATGTTGTAAAATGAAGACTGGAGTAATGATATAATAATTGACATTTTACATGTGTATTTTCGAATGCTTCAAAACTTTTTCCTATGGACCAAAATGTATTTTCAATGCTTCAAAACATTGTGTCACATGGACTACTTTGATGGTGTCTTTATCCTTTATGGACAAGGACAGTATCCCGTACATACATTTTCGATGGAGGGACAGAAAACTCTTGGACTAAATCTAAAATATCTTAAAACTGTGTTCTGAAGATGAACGGAGGTCTTGGAACAAGCTGAGGGTGAGTCATTAATGACACCATTTTCATTTTTGGGTGAACTAACCCTTTAAAGTACTTCAAAAGGCATCCATGTTTATGCATTATGAAGAGGAAAGGCACTTACTGGGAGTCCACAAGCGCTTCAGTTTTGCTTCTGCTCCTTCGTGTGCTGCAAATGGAAGAATAAAGGGTAAAAAATATTTGGCGCTGCAACGCAAACTTTTCATTAATGCCGCCAATGAGAGTTCAACAGCTTAGACTGACTCTTAGACCCCGTTTACACCTGGTATTAAAATGCGATCTGTATCCAGATAAGTTATCCGGATAATAAGTACTGATTCCATTTACACCTGGCCACATAAATGTGTTTTTGCAAAACGGATATAAATCCGATCTTCACCTCCTGCGTTATATGCAGATTTAATGGATTGCACGCCACCAAAAGCAACAGATCTGAGCGGCATTTTATTGATCATCAGCTAATTTCCAAATCAAAGACATCAATAAGAGAGAGTGGCAACAGGCCTGGTAAGATAATTTCGTTTCTTTACTTGAAGATGTGTTAACTGCGTCTGTGACTTACTTTCACTTTTATTTGCGATGTTTGCACGTTGAATAGACGCTCAGCTGCTCATCTGCGGTGATGCGTGTCGCGTGTCGCATCTGACTAGGCTATAACATGACATAGCCTATATAACACGCTCTCACTCGTTTATTTTTTAGCATTTTTGGGAGGAGTAAAATATACATATGTGGTTTCAACAACCAGATTGCGTTTACACCTAGTAAATATCCGGACACAATGCGAGCCAGACTACCTCCAGATGTGGTCAGGCAGATGCGATCACGATCCGATCACAACGCGTTTACACCTTGCATTAACATGCGTTTTTTATTATCCGGATAACTTATCTGGATACAGATCGCATTTTAATACCAGGTGTAAACGGGGTCTTAGACAGCTCTTGAGAATGACCAGACTTCATTGTGCACCTAATATAACACCAATGCAGTGCTGAAATGCCAACTAGCCTCTCCCTATGGAGGATCCCTTTCCCACTCTACAGATAAAGCGTTGTAAATTTGGGTTTCGAACACCATTGGGTCAACTGATGGAGTTTTAGGACACCATTGGGTCACCTTTGAGTTTTTTGGTTCCTTGCCACTGTTGCCTTTGGCTTGCTCAGTTGGGGATATTCAAATGAATTAACCAATCAGTAATACCATTGATTAGCTCTATCAAACGTGGATGTTTTTCCACTAAGAAATGAACATTGTTATTATGTTTTGATTGATACTGTGAAGCTGCTTTGATGCAATCTATATTGTGAAAAGCGCTATATAAATACACTTGACTAACGACTGCACTAATAAATATGTATTGTCTCCTAGCAATAGTGATAGCTTCGATTAGTTTGGGATCAATTAAATGGCAGCTTTGTAGACCTTGAACAAGTCAAGCAACACCTAAATAACCTGATGAACATCAACTCACAGTTAACTAGCAGACTGGCGCAGGACGTCGCCTCTCCCAGGGAACTCTTCACTATGACCTTGTATTCTCCGGCATCTTCAGCAGAACATCTGAAAACAAAGAAAACTAAATGGGCATGACTAAAACACAACTAAACATAAAGCATGTATGCATTTTTTTTAATATCTTATAATAATATGAAGATGTGTATCTTTCAGATAATATAACAGATTTTTTCTCTCACTTATTTTATCTTTTTTTTTGTTGCTATTTCAACATAACAAAAGTTGTAACAAATCAAATCCGAAAATAATGTATGTTCTTTTTTAAAAGCTTACGCATTTTATTTCAGCTTTTTATTATAAAAAACAAAAACAAAACATAAAACTAGCGCTGTCAAATCGATTAATCGCATCTTACATAAACGTTTGCAAATATATATATATACGTGTGTGTGTGTGCATACAGTATATACACAAACTTTTATGTAGATGTGATTAATCGTGATAAATTGACAGTATTTGACAGTTTGACAGTACAAAATTTTGACAGTACAAAAAAAAATTTGACAGTACAAAAAAAACCCTAAAATGACAAAAACACAACAAAATTACTAAACTTTCAACTAAATAAAAATGAAAAATATAACAACAAAAATGTGTTCAAAATATTAATAAAAACTAACAGTTTACTTTAAGGTTTCATTAGTTAATACTTCTTCAGCATTTATTAATACATTTTTAAGCATTTCTAATAAATTTCATCAAAAGTTGTAAACATTAGCTAATGTACGTGAATATAAACATGAACATTTTTAATAACTAACATTAAGAAAGGTTAATAAATGCAGTAAACATATAGATCCTTGTTAGTTGAATTTAGTTAAAGCAGTAGATAAACAAACGAGACCATATTATAAAGTCTTCCGATAAAATGACACTAAAATAATGTTGATTGAAGTCAGTTTAATATTCAGGTTTTGAAGTTCACCTTCTGATCTCCAACACGTTGAGGCCGAACTTCTGCATCAGCTTGTAGTTCCAGGGCAGGGATCCTCGCAGAGGAACGTCATCCTTATACCTGTCGAAAAGAGTCACACGCTGGTATGATGGACGAGATGTGTGGAGATGTAGGCTTGTCGAGACTCTCACCATGTGACGCTGGGAATCGGGCAGCCCTGAACCGTACAGGAGAATTTGACATCCATGCCGGCCCACACCGAGTGCGATCGCAGCGGGACGGGGAAGTCAGGAGCCTTCATGCTCAAATCCTCAATAAACTTCATGTGCACTGCAGCTTTTCTCTCGGCCTGTGTGTGAACGTGAGGAGAGAAGAATAACATACAGCTCTCAGCAATGTACACACTCTGATATCGTTCCAAAGCTTAAAAAATGACTTACATTTATTTTTTATGTTTACACTCAGGCTACATTTAAAACAACAGCATTATTTTAGTATCACTGAAATACTATTACAGGTTTTATTAATATTTTGAATTGGTTTTTATTTTTAGATTTTCTCAATATTTTAATTTTATTTAAAGTTTTAATACCTTGGCTGTGTTTTTGTCATCAACTTTTATTTCAGAGATTTACAAGAGATTTTTCTCAGATTTTTTTTTTAGTGAGCTACATTTTTGCCTTGTCAAAAAGATGAAATAAAATAGGAAATGTTTTTTTTTTATTTTATTTAATCATTTCAAATGTCTATTTTATTTTGATTAACGTTAATAAAAATAAATAAATAAAATAATCCTATAATAACCCGGTTACATTTCAGTCTGTTTCTCACACAAGGGTTCCTATTTTATTTTATTTATATATGAGAATGATAGATAGTGTGATAGACAGATATCTATCAGATAATTTATTGGGATAAAGTTTTTCTTTAAAACTAAGCAGTGAGCGAATGCAGGTGTGTTTTTACGCTCTTCTCTCAGTATCTGTGTGTGGATCACTCACCTCCCGGCGCAGCGCGAATCGATCCACACGCTCACGGACAACATGCTGGTTTCTGATCACCCCGATCTCCAGTTTCTCAGCCTCATTGCCAAACAGAGTCCACTGTTCTCTCTCACCCAACTCGTCGTTGGACATGGTCTCTCTCAGGGCCTCCCTGAGGTCAAAGGTCAGACATTTTCTTGTTTACAAGACGCTAATGGACCCACTGATGTGAGTGGAGTGAAATAGTTATTCATCATTGAGATGTTCTAGATGTCATTCATACTAGGTTTTTATATTTAGAATAATTTTTTTCTATTTTCTGCTTTCATTTGAATTTCTTTAATAACTGAGCTGTTTGTTTATTGTACTATATATACACATGACGTCAGCGTAGTAGTATAGTAAATAGTTTTGCTATTGGCAGGTAACACTGTCAATCAATGAGAATTGAGTGATTCGTTAGGATTTTAACATTTCAACGAAGTCCGCCATTGCGTTAGACTTTAGCTAAAATGAAGCGGCACATTACTGGGGTAAAGAGGCCAGCTGAAACAAACAACAAACAAAAAGATGAGGATGAGAAAAAGTAAAGTAAAAGACATTTTAATACAACAATTGGCGGCAATGGCAAGGTTCATGAGCGGCTGATTTATGACAGCGACTGTTGTTTCGTAACGTTCATGCGATCAGAAAGAAGATGAGGCCCTTTTCTGACTACGTTTGGATGTGCGAGTATTACACTGTTGGTGAGATGGGATGAGGTAATGTAACGCTGACAGTCGCACAGATGTGTGTGCGTGTGCAACTATGAATTTTGGGAGTTGGGAAGAAAATAACTCTAACGTTACCAGTAATAACAATATTAATTTAGTTCATAGTTAACGGTTCCTGAACGCTGTAACTAAAAGTCTACGGGACTGTGGCTGTTGGTGAGTCTGGGTCAGGTCAGTTTTTATTTAATGGAATTTGTTTCACAGTAAAGAATACACAACAACATTATTTTGGTTTAGTAAACTTAATTTAAACTTTCGTTTGGAGTTAAGTGCGCACACTCTTTAACGTTTAGTCGTTTTTATTCCTACCGTTCTCTTTGTTTGTTTGTTTGATACGTCTGAGTCCATAATCCCGTGAGCGTGTGCGCACCGTCTAAAGGAGTTCGCGTGGAAACATTGGTCGTATATATATGGTTCCGATGATCGGGCCACAACCATTCCGGTTTCTTCTCCGGGGGAACTCCAAGGACTATTTTCCTTGCTTTTCTTTTGTGTGTTTATAAGAAGTATATTTATTAAGTGAAGTCATTTGATAGTATTAGTTGAGGTGTTTGTTTATGTATATTGTGTATTTTTATATTCGTTTATTGTGTGTAATGGCCATTATATGTCTGTGTATCCCCCTTTATGTGTTAATTGTTGCTGGCCACCAAGGTATTTACTGTCTATGGGTATAAATATGTTAATATGTGAGTTGGTGTTCTGTGAGAGAACAGGATCTGTCAGCCCTTGACCTCTGTAAATGTTTGAGAGGCAAATGCAGTGACCCTATTGTATGTTTTTTTTTTTTTTTGTTATTTGATTTTTGGTATGTTTGGTTTACCACCATTGGGTTAGCATTGGCTTTACTTTATTTGTAAGCCCATCCTGTGGAAATAAACCCCTAAACGTTTGCAGTAGCCTGCTACCTCCGTGTTATTTTATCCTTTACTGGTCACATCTATCACAGTGACTAAATCAGCCATCAACATAGATTTACATACGAGCTGCGGTAGGTCTGAGTATATACAGTAGCAGGGGTGTCAAACTCATTTTGGTCTGGGGGCCGCATACAGCTTAATCTGATCTCAAGGGGGCCAGACCAGTAAACTCATAGCAAAATTACATAACTAACAAAAAGTCCTCTTTTTTTTTTTGGTGCAAAGTAGTAAATTATAAAAATCTTTATATTAAATGAATTGTTCTTCTACAAAATATATTATGAACAACCTAAGAGTTTTTAAGAAAAGTATGTGCAATTTCAACAACACTATTACTCAGTTAGCATATATATATATATATATATTAAGAGTTCAGATGCAAAAGCCTCTAAATGCCATTTAAAATTTTCTTCTTTAATGATGATTTTTATCAAACTTGTAAATTTAAGTTCAGTGATTTCACTTAAATGGCAATGAAGATTACCTATTAGTTGTTATTTAAGTGAAATTACTGAACTTAAATATACAAGTTTGATAAAAATCATCATTAAAGAAGAAAATTTCAAATGGCATTTAGAGGCTTTTGCATCTGAACTCTTCATATATATATATATATATATATATATATATATTTCACCTTTATGAGGCAAAAAAAAGGTAGGTAAAAAGTCCGGTGGCTGAAAAAGTTAACTTCAGGCCCTGGATATGATGATTTATTTAAGCTATATGCTTTTGGCTATATATCAAAAGCATTATTAAAACCTTTTTATTAAAGGTTTCAAAGCAACTAAGGTTGATGGCGCAGTGTGTCTTATCCACAAGACACATGCCTTTGGTGTGAGAGACCCGGGTTCGAATCCACTGTGAGACACCAATGTGTCCCTGAGCAAGACACTTAACCCCTAGTTGCTGCAGAGGCGTGCGACCTCTGACATATATAGCCATTGTAAGTCGCTTTGGATAAAAGCGTCAGCTAAATGAATAAATGTAAAATGTAAATGATTTGAACGGTGTGAACTTTCACTGAAGTCAGGACTCATTTGAAGAGGAGCACGATGCTCATGACATTTAACTGGCTGTCATGTCAGCGCTTTAGAGGAGTTCAGCAGAAACACTGGACGAGCATCATGCTATGAGTGCAGATGGCAGACGAGACAAATAAAAGTGCCAGTTATCCTCAGGGTCGATATCAGGTGATTTAAAATGTCTCAGTGCAATTAGAAGTTGCCATTCCTCGCTTTGACACTTTGCAGTTTCGCTTTGAATGGGTTTATGCCGCCAGGCTGATGACTGACTCAAATGAATGCACTTATGTCGAGAGAGTCTAAAAGACTAAGCCTGAAAGAAAGAGGGACGTTTCTGATGTGAAAAATGCCATAATGGTCCAACTTATTTACACATGAATGTGAAAAGGATTAATGCAGATTTAGATGGAGAGTCCTAGACAACGTTCCCTCATTTGTGATCTCTTCTATTCAGCAGATCATTATGTAATCCCAATTAAACTTGGAAATAACCTGAAAGTTTGGGGATTTTCTACACAACTATTCAGTGCATTATTTTGCGGCTAATCTAAAGAAAGTGAAAGAGTGTCATTGATCATGTGACTGTTTGTGCAGATGATCATGTTCCTGCTTCCATTAAAGCTCAAGATGCTTTTGGATCCAGGAGAAAATGATCATCAGGTTTTGCATTAAAGCATGTTATTTTGATTTAAGAAAAAGTTAAATTATGAAAAAAAAAAGCAAAATAGAAGCATTCGGCTCTTCCCGACTGTAGACGTAGGTTTGCACGACATTTTTCCCGGTGTTTTTCTGTCAATTTCTTGTATTTTCCACCCTTATGAACAACAACTTTTGGCACACGATAAAAACTTCTTGTGGTTTGATCGATTTGAGCAACCATAAACGACGCAAAACATAAGCATTTTGAGTGTGTTATAGTGCTTCCTAAATATAGAAAATCACTTCCTGCCCTCCATCTGCATTTCGCGCCATGGCAACGCAGTGGCGTGACGTCACGTGAAAACAAGCTATTCCGGCGGGAAAGTGACGTCAATGCATTCCCTCTATATATTTAAAAAAAATTATTTCAGTTTCATTTTTAGTTATTTTATTAAACAAAAAGTTAAACTAAATAAAAATGAGAAATAAAGCTGAAATAAAATGAAAGTTTAAATGGTCTATCTCTGCATTACTCTGCATTTAACTTTAGGTCTTTAACAGTTTACAAAACAAAATATCTCAATAAACTGAAATTTAGTGCGATAACAACAAATATATTTTACATTTCTTTTTTCCACTACCATTAACGTGGCTTACCTATAACGTTAAAAACATGAACTGAGGTATATATGACTTACTACTCACGTATGTACGTATATATGAACCCCTCTGTACATATATATATATAGTTTATTTATAGACAAGATTTCCAAGCTTCAGTACTATAGTTCAATCACCATATTGATACCATCTGTTCATTTAAGTCAGACTATAGCCGCTTTTCCAGACTTGTTTTCAGACGCACTGGTCCCAGAGCCGTGACCTGACGAGAAGATTGTGACTTTCATCCTTCTAACAAGGTGATAAAGGATTCACTTTGATTAGATCCATGGTCTTCCTTCATCTCAGTGCCGAGAGCATCCGTCTGAACTGACTTTCAGTCTCATCCAGAGAGCGTTTACATATCAGAAAACATTGCAATATTGGCTGTAAATAATAAAAACAGAGGCTGAACCTGTCTGGTGTCATGCTGCCAAACAGCGGGAACAGGATTAAACACTCAGGCGAGGACTGACAAGCTGCCGTGTGTGTGTGTGTGAATATGAGATACAGCAGAGAGAAAAAGCCATAGGCAGACAGAGTTTGACACTACTTCATATGAGCAACAAATGCAGATTATGAGATGAACACATCTATCCACTTGATCTGGATCTTGCTCTTCTCTCCCCTCACCTTCACTTAAAACACAAAACTGCAGTAACTCTCAAGCCTGACCTTCATTCGAACCTTACGCGAGAGGCCACGTCCAGTCCTGACGGGCTTTATCACTCATCCTCGAACCATCCATCCTGCATTTGAAGCCTGATTTACTGAAGCAACCTTTTTATCCCATAACTCAAACCTTTTTTCTCAGGCTCTTCCTCGAGCCGTAACCCTCCGGCGGAAGAGGCATGACCGTGTTAATGTCTCCGTCTGAACAGGATTACCAGCCTGAAAACTAAAGCGGCTGCCGGCGTGCTGTGAATTGCAGGTAAACCTGTTAAGTGTGAGAGGTGAATATAGGGGATGTGCCTTTCCCATCATGCTAAGCAGGGGGAGAGCGACTGTGCAGTGAGGACGAGAAAAACAGAAGGGTTGAAGAAAAAATGAGAGAGATGCTTTAGTTCGTTTAATGTAACACAAATGAATCTCACAAAACCTGTCATGGATGGACGGACGGACGGACGGACAGATAGATAGATAGATAGACAGTCAGACAGACAGATACAATAGATAGATAGATGGACGGACGGACGGACGGACGGACGGACAGATAGATAGATAGGTAGATAGGTAGATAGACAGATACAATAGATAGATGGATGGATGAATGGATGGATGGCTAGATAGATAGATAGATAGATAGATAGATAGATAGATAGATAGATAGATGGATGGATGGATGGATGGATGGATGGATGGATGGATGGATGGATGGATGGATGGCTAGATAGATAGATAGATAGATAGATAGATAGATAGATAGATAGATAGATAGATAGATAGATAGATAGATAGGTAGATGGATGGATGGATAGATGGATGGACGGATAGATAGACAGACAGTCAGACAGACAGATACAATAGATAGATAGATGGAGGGATGGATGGAGGGATGGATGAATGGATGGATGGATGGATGGATGGATGGATAGATGGACAGACAGACAGACAGATAGATAGATGGATAGATGGATAGATGGATAGATAGATGGATAGATGGATAGATAGATAGATAGATAGATAGATAGATAGATAGATAGATAGATAGATAGATAGATAGATAGATAGATAGATAGATAGATAGATAGATAGATAGATATATAGATAGATAGATGGATGGATGGATGGATGGATGGATAGATGGACGGATAGACAGACAGTCAGACAGATACAATAGATAGATAGATGGAGGGATGGATGGAGGGATGGATGAATGGATGGATGGATGGATAGATGGACAGACAGTCAGACAGATACAATAGATAGATAGATAGATAGATAGATAGACAGACAGACAGACAGACAGACAGACAGACAGACGGATAGATGGATAGATGGATAGATGGATGGATGGATGGACGGACGGACGGACGGACAGATAGGTAGATAGATAGATAGACAGACAGATACAATAGATAGATAAATGGATGGATGGATGGATAGATAGATAGATAGATAGATAGATAGATAGATAGATAGATAGATAGATAGATAGATAGATAGATAGATAGATAGATAGATAGATTTTAGACATTTTGCTTTTGATTTAATTTAAATCAACATGTTTTTTTGTGCATTGCTGAAACGAAGTTAAGGTTTAAAATGTACTTAAAATTCTGTCTTAATATTTTGACCTAAACAGGTTTTTGAGATGTCCTCATGTATTCCAGTACATCAGCTTCTTTCTTTTTGGACATTTTTGAAATATAAAACCCAGCCGTAGGCATTTTAGTTTTAGGAGCCGGTTGTGTTTTCCTAACTTGTGAAACGTTTCTCCTCTTCCATAAGTGTGTGTGTGTGCTACTGCTGCTCTTTTCCTGCATGATGTTTCTTGCCCGATGTATTTGCATATGTCCTATTTTTCATTGAACGAAACCCAAAACTGTTTATGTTTCAGTGTTTATTTTTTATACTTCTGAAAGTTTGAGAGAATCTGCCTTGAGGAAAGACCACGGCACCGCAGATAAAACGCTGTTGACATGTAAATCATGTCTTGACCTGCCGTGTCCTGCCAGCGCCTGTGACTCCATCATATTATTTTTAAACCTTTCACATTTTCAGCGGGACAGCTGTGGCCCTCACAAAGCTTTAAAAAAGCAAAGCTCCACAATGATAATGCCATCATGTCAGCATGTTACTGAAAGGTGACCTCACTTGCTGCCAAAGCCATGCAGTGTGTGTGTGTTTGGTTCTGTATACCCTACGTTATGGGGGAAAAATTTAAGAAAACAGTTTATCCCACTAAATAGTTTTTTTTTTTACTAAAAAATTTACAGTATAAAAATAATTACGCCTATGAATGTCCCCATTAAACCTGAAAACCCAATGTGTGTGTGTGTGTGTGTTTCAGCTCTGTACCATGTCCTGTGTCGCGGGAACTTGGGCTCGGTCAGGATCTCCTTGACGGACATGACGTCTCCAGGAATGATGGGATAGAATTCACTGAAGGACGCTTTTTCATCACTGTTCAAACATAATGCAAAGATAAAAACAAACAAACAATTGCATCATGGGTGGGTGAAATATTGAATTTTCACAATATATTTGCATGCAAAAATTGAAGGCATACTCTTATAATCGGGCTATCCCCCATGATGTGTTTAAGCTGCATCCCCGAGACCATGAGGTGGAGAAACGAGACAGATGGAGTGAGAGAGTTTCGTTTGCACTGATGTGCTTCTGTCATTCTGTCACTCGCATGGAAAGCTCTGCATCTGTTACTAACAACATTTACTACCTTACAAAGACGTTTCATCTATTTAGCGGAGTGTTGGGAAAAGTTACTTTTAAAAGTAATGCATTAAAGGGATAGTTCACTTTGAAATTATTTTTTGATATGTTTTAGTTCACCTCAAGGGCACCCAAGATGTAGGTGTCTTTGTTTCCGTGGTTTCAATTTTGATATTTTTAGGTCAAACCGTTCTTGTCTGTCAGTCATATAATGGAGGTCTATGGTCACCACCAAATAAAAGTTATTTTTTGGCAAATGTGAAAAAGTGAAAAGTCTCAGGCTGAAATAAATGAAAATTAATTTCAGGTCGATTTCTTCAAGCGTTTTGGAGATGTTGTTCTGTATCAGTTTCTTTATGCAATCCCAGATGGACTCATGATGGAGAGATCAGATCTCCATGTGGACCATACACTGTAAAAAACTATTGTTGGTTTAACTTAAAAAAATAAGTAACCTGGTTACCTTAAAATTTTAAGTTCATTGAACTGGAAAAAGTGAGTTAATACAATGAAGGAGATTAATTTAACCATCAGAAACTCAAAATTATATGTTATCTGAACTAAATAAATTATTTAAGTTGATTTGACAAAAGAAAAATGTTGTGATTACTACACTGTAAAAAAATATTGTTGTTTTAACTTAAAAAAGTAAGTAACCTGGGTTGCCTTAAAATTTTAAGTTGATTGAACTGGAAAAAGTGAGTTAATACAATGAAGGAGATTAATTTAATCATCAGAAACTCAAAATAATAAGTTATTTCAACTAAATAAATTATTATAAAGTTGATTTGTTTTGATAACAAATCTTGAAAATATTTTTTTTTACAGTGTACAATAATCCTAAACTATGCTTCTGAAGAAATAATCAACAACTTTAAATGAAGTTTGATATTTCTCCATTGCTTTCAATTCTATTTGCAATGTGTCAGGGTATATTGTGTTGTTCTTCCTCTCATTAAAGCTGATAAGTTCACTTGTATTTTTGTCTGATTTTTGAACACATGTTAGTTTGTAATGTTGTGACTCATAGTGGGTTGGTTTGGTTCATTGCTTATTATGCATTAAGGAAGACTATGGGAAAAAATGAATGGAAAAATACTACGCTAAATAAAGTAGACAGGAACTCTGCCAAATTCAAGCCCTGTTTTTCAACACCATTATGTCATTAATATCACTCTATTTTCAATTTCTATATCCAGGTGTGAATGCCAGCCGTTTCATCTACGCCTGTCTTGCAGCGTCTGCAAGGGTTTAGTGGATCACAGGAGGCTTTATCCTCTGCGTAACGGCCTAGATTCAGTGTTCCTTTCTCAGATGATAGAGACAGACCGACTCTGATTATGAGACAAAAATGAAATCTATTGAAGCGAAGGTTGAATAACCTTCTGATTAACACATGCGTCGGCTTATGTGCTGCTTCAGATCGGGTTAAAGGTGATTTTCACTTCGCCAGGAGTGAGCAGGTGTTTTGTGTAAGCCATGTCCTTTACAATTAGACTTTAATGAATCAGTATCACATCTTATACATGCGTCTGTCCTTGTACATTTGCTCAGTTATAGTAATATAAAAGTTTACACTACTGTTAATAAGTTTGGGGTCAGTGATTTTAAAAAAATGTTTATTCAGCAAAGAAGCAATTAAATTGATCAAAAGTGACAATAATAATAATAAATGTTTCTTGAGCGGCAAATCAGCATGTCAGAATGATTTCTGAAGGGTCATGTGACACTGAATACAGGAATGATGCTGAAAATTCAGCTCTGCATCTCAGGAATAAATTACATCTTAAAATATGTTTAAATAGAAAATGATTATTTTAAATTGTAATAATATTTCACATTTTTTGTGTTTTTACAGTATTTTTCATTAAAGAAATGCACCCTTGGTGAGCACAATAAACATTCAAAAAATCTCTGGCATATTCAAATTTTTTGGGTTAACAATATAATTTATTATTAAAAACACTTATTTTGAATTGTAATAATATTTGACAATGCTGTATTTTTTTATAAAGGCAGCCTTGTTGAGCATAAGAGACTCCTTTCAAAAGCATAAAAAAATCTAAAAAGGTAAATGATTAAAATAAATCAATAAAATTAAAACCTACTGTACCAACAAGTAATGCAACACTCTTAGAAGAAAAGGTTCTATATAGAACCTTAAAAGGTTCTATCAGCGTTACGTATTTGGAACCCCTAAAATGTTCTACACTCTTAGAAGAAATGGTTCTATTTAGAACCAGAAATGGTTCCATCCCCCGCTTCATATATGGAACTCCAAAATGGTTCTAACCGTTTGGTAAAAGGTTCTATTGGCCAAGTATGGTATATAGAACCCAGAGGAACCCTTTTTTAAGAGTGTATAGAACCTTTTAGGGGTTCCAAATATGTAGCGCTGATAGAACCTTTTAAGGTTCTATATAGAACCTTTTCTTCTAAGAGTGATACACTCTTAAAAAGGGTTCCTCTGGGTTCTATATATAACCCTGGGGTTCCATACTTGGCCAATAGAACCTTTTACAAAAAAAAAGGTTCTATATAGAACCATATTGGAGTTCCATATATGAAGCGGGGATGGAACCATTTCTGGTTCTAAATAGAACCATTTCTTCTAAGAGTGAATAATGTTTTCACAAAAAAATAATTAATTAATTTTCCTATTTTCTTTCTAATATTTTGAGTGGCCAATATATTTGTTATTTTCTAACAAATCATATTTTGCTGATCTAACCAGAACATGCTCGAAAGAGATGTGTGGCAATATCGTTATGAGATATGTATGCAATCAAAACAAAGCAAACCCGTTTAGCAAATGTTGTCTTATTTCATCTTTCTCTTGATAAATGACAGACTCGTATTATTTTCTCTCAAATTTGATTGCTACACTTCATCAAGAGTATGAGTACAAAGTCAATATACATAAATTACAACAACATATTGGTCTTTTGCATGATTCTTTAATTAACACGCTTCCATGCGGACAGCTGGAGCTCAAAGAGTTCCTCACTGGTATTTACAACACGCTCACGTGAGCTCATCTCGTCAAATGATAATTCCAATAGGATTCAAGGCAGAAATAGTCAGTCAGTCAATCCAGTGGGACACCATGGAAAGTGGATCAGTGTCTATTTAAACAGCGACTCTCAGATTCAGACTCTGCATCATTAAACGGCCCTCCCGCTCTCAGAGGAACACGTGTGATTGATACAATGACAAAAGCAGAAGTTCATCTGTATGTTTGAGGATCTAAAATGCCCTCTGACAGGCCAACAAAAGAAAAGAAGGAAGTTATTTAAAGTAATTGTGTAATATTGCTAAGCCTGAATGGGCAAAATGGATATTGCATACCACAAACACTGTTGATAAGCTTTGACTGTCAAATAAGCCAGAGGAGAAGTTAAAGTAACTGAAGCAAACTATGGGAAACATTATTACACTATTGTGTGAAGTATAAACAAAGCTTTTTGTCAGTTAACGGCCTTCGTGATGCATTCAAATGTGTACTTGATTTTAATAGTTATGTGGTATCATGTTGCTAAGATACTTTAAAAAATATTATTTCACTGTCTATTGCAAACTTGTAATGCATTTTGCCATTGTATTCTCCACAAAAGAAAGAAACCTTTGAATTTGGCTGTAAGTCACTTAAATGCATAAATATGAATTCGGTCAAAATAAGGAGTGAACATAAAGTGGGAATCTCCTAAATTTGACCCTAAAAATAATAATAATAAAAAAAAAATTGCATGAAGAAAATTAGGTTCATTAACATGCATTTTTTCAACACAATAAATTATAGTATCAAGGTACAAACAAATGCAACCATAATGCATAGGTATGTCCTTAACATAACTACTGTGACAGTGTATGCTATTTTTAGGGTAAATCGTTTGTCAAATTTATTGCTTGACAGCATAAGCTACACTCAAAAAATATTTAAACCTAAATTTTAGGTTTATGTCTTTGAATTGTATATACAATTTCCATCCATTTAGATCAGTTTTATACTAATGAACTTTAATGCAAGGCATATTTGTCTGCACCCAAAAACATAATAGATAGGTCATATTTGACCCTAAAAATAATAATAAAAAAGAAAAATTGCATGAAGAAAATTAGGTTCATAAACATGCATTTTTTAAACACAATAAATTATAGTACAAGGTACAAATAAATGCAACTGATGCAGAGGTACATGTCCTTAACGGGGTTTAACCCCAGGAGGTTTTGGGAAAGAACTTGTGTGTGTGCGTCTATTGTTATAAATGTGTCCGTCAACAACACTAGTGTGCACCTGGGAGTTTGCCATGGCCGCGATGCCTCGGTGAGCTCAGAATAACTCCGGCACATGTCAGGGTGAAACACAGTTGCCTTCCCCATCAGTAATTGTCATGTAATCTCCACAGACCATCACACACATGATCCCAAACAAGGCACAGTAATGAATCGTTGTTATTAATTAAAGGGTTAGTTCATCCAAAAAATGAAACTTATGTCATTGTTTATTCACCCTCATGCTGTCCTTATGTTGCTTTTGTTCGTCATCGGAACACAAATGAAGATTTTGTGATCCCTCCACTGACAGCTACAGTACGCAACTACTACTGACGCGTCAAAAAGCTCATAAAGAGAATAGATTGTAAAAGTAATCCGAATCGAGCGGTTTAGTCCATGTTTTCTGAGGAGAATCGATCTCTCGACCCGAACAGATTGAATTTAGGATTTTATTCACATATACTACTTTTAGGGTAAATTGTTCGTCAAATTTAAAGCTTGCCAACATAAGCTACACTCAAAAAATATTTAAACCAAAATTTTAGATTTATGTATTTGAATTTTAAATACTTTCCATCAATTTAGATTAATTATTTTATACTAATAAACTTCAATGCAAGGCATATTTGTCTGCACCCAAAAACATAATGGCATTTGTTATTAACTATTATTTGCATAGGCCTTAAAAGTGCCATAAAATGAAGGTTTCCAGAAAGTTCGCATTTGCAAGCTGTGTCAAACTCCAGAACGAACAGGTTTTGGTTGATTTTGGTTGATTTTGATTGATATGACGTCACACCAGTCGTTCTTCGTTTCAGCTTGCGTATATCAGGGCCTTTTACATCAAAACTAACATGATACATGACTATAAAGTTTGGGTCTGTTCCTCGCATCAGGTCTTCTGAAAACTTGAAATAAATCATAATGACTATTTAATGTTATGGGATTGTTTATATATATATATATATATATATATATATATACTGGAAAAAAATGTTGGTTTAACTTAAAAAAATTAAGAAACCTGGTTGCCTTAAAATTTTAAGTTCATTGAAATGGAAAAATTTAGTTAATACAAAGAAGGAGATTGATTTAATCACCAGAAACTTAAAATATTATGTTATCTGAACTACATAAATAATTTAAGTTGATTTGACAAAAGAAAAAAAATGTTGTGATTACAAATCATGAAAATATTTTTTTACAGTGATGCTGGGTTGTTTCAACCCAAATTTGGGTCAAATGTGGACAAACCCAAATGTTGGGTTAAAAATGTAATTCAAAAATTTACAGTTGAAAGTGAAAGTTGTGTGTATATGTATATAAAATATTTGTTTTTATGGGTTTAAGTTTCAGTATGTTTATGCGTATGTTCAGTATGTTATATTCAGTATGCTTTTCTCATATTTAGTAGTTTTTTATTTAGCTTCAATTATTTTTGTTAATTTGATTTCAACGTCATTTTATTTCAATTAGTTCTCAAGGCAACATCGTTAAAAAACTAGCTTTAGTCAACACTTCATTTTAAGGTGACGTAGTTACACATTACTACATATAATAACAGTAAATTTTGCATAATTACAAGTAATAACCATAATCCTCCAAACCGTAACCGTAACTCTATAGTAAGTACATCTATTTTATTAATAGTTATGTAACTACGTCACCTTCAAATAAAGTGTAACGTAAAAAACAACAACATGAGGTTTATAATGTCTTTTGAAATCCTCAGCTATATCACCTTCAAATAAAGGGGTTACACTTTATTTTAAGGTGTCATCGTTACTGTAAAAAATATTTTCAAGATTTGTTATCACAACATATTTTCTTTTGTCAAATCAACTTAAATAATTTATTTAGTTCAGATAACATATAATTTTGAGTTTCTGATGGTTAAATTAATCTCCTTCATTATATTAACTCACTTTTTCCAGTTCAATGAACTTAAAATTTGAAGGCAACCAGGTTACTTACTTTTTTAAGTTAAACCAACAATATTTTTTTTACAGTGTATTTGATTCTCCAATCGGCATAAACTTACCTGTTTCATTCAAATATGCATCCCATTAAGTTGTTAGTTAAAATGTTAAAACTGTAACGTAAATGGATGGGAATGTTATATGCAATTCCATAAATTTAGGTCTAAATATTTTCTTGAGTGCATGTAAAAACATTCGTGTTATGCTCCTTCCTTTCAAGGAGATGAACTGGAGCCGATAAGACCTCATATGTTTGCACAGCTGCTCTCTGAAAGGACAGCAAACTGTCAATGAGATTCGCTAATTAATTCTGCTAATTCAGCTGGTGATTTACACTTGTTTCCTAAAGTTGGGATGTGTGAATGTTCACGGCATCCAGTGGCGTGACGCGGGGGAATGCTCGTGGCATGTTTCGAGGGTCAGTGTGGCTCTACCTGGATTTGAACTTTCTCTTCTTGATCTGGGAGGACATCTCCATGCTGTGAGACATCTGGTCCATCTGCTCTTCCTGGCAACGCTGTGTTACTATTTTGGTTGCCATGGCGAAGCTCTCAGCAGCACCTGCATCAGAGCAGAACGACACAGCTGTCAAAAGGACAGGAGCACTTATAGAGAAAGAGAATCACACCAGTCCGTTGCACACCGACAGATAGCGATCTGTCACATCCACGGCCCAGTGACGGGACACGGGAAGTCACGGCCCATTTACACCCCACCCCAGAAAACCAGAAACAGTAAAATCATACTTCTGCAGAACACCAGACTTATGCAAAACATTACAGTCTCACTGTTCAATCTACATGTGCACTCTCAGAAAAAAAGGTACAAAAGCTGTCACTGGGGCTGTACCTTTTCAAAAGGTAAACTTTTGTCCATTTTAGGTTCTAATATGTACATTTTAGGTGCTAAAAAGTAAATTTTAGTTGTTAATATGTACATTTTATGTCCCAATATGTACATTTTAGGCGCAATTATGTCAATGTTAGGTCCTAATATGTTCATTTTAGGTCCTAATATATACATTTTAGGTGCTAATATGTATATTTTAAGTGCTAATATGTACATTTTAAGTGTTAATATGTACATTTCAGGAGCTAAGTACATTTTAGGTGCTAATATGTGTACATTTTAGGTGTTAATATATACATTTTGGGTGCTTAAATGTACCACTAAGGTACCAATATGCAGCCTTTGGGTACAAAAGTGTACCTTTTGAAAAGGTACAGCCCCAGTGACAGCTTTTGTACCTTTTTTTCTGAGAGTGTGGGCCTGCCAACACAATAAAAGAGTGAATCTCATGTCCAGTTTATTTAAAAATATTTTGCATAGAAGTCAACCTTTTTTTAGGCCATTCAGGGTTATTAATGTTAACAACTAAAACCATAAAAAAACATTACCATTACTTAAAATAAAATAAACAATTACCAAGTCAAGGCAACATTTCTCATGTTTAGTTGAATCTGAAACACTAAAATGACTTAAACCAAAAAATTTTTTAAAATAAAATGGATATTATTTTTTTTGGCATTTTTTAATTCTTTTAGGCTATATATAAATTAATTTATGTTATTAATGTGTTTGAAAATATGTATAAATTGTTTTATATGTAATAATATATAGCCTATATGTATAATCATTTATTCATTAATAAAAACAAAGGTAACACTTTATTTCAATGGTCCACAAGACATTCGCAACTATAAAATTTAAGCTTTTCTCAACTAATTATTATTTAGTAATTAAATCCACAGAATATTTAAGTTACTTCAAAGTGTTGCTTCAATTATTATTTCTGGTGCCCAGACATTTTTTTTCTTCTGCCCTCAGATCACTTGCATGAGATAATATTAAAAATATCTATAAAGTCAAACCAAAATGAATGTGATGTAACAATCTTTGAAATGCAACAGAATTTCCTGGGTGAATTGTGACCTGTTTTCACCCAATCACCACCATGAGCTGAGAGCTAAAAGGAGAAGAGGGACATCCATTGTGTCAGAATCCTGGTAAAAGTCCCTTTGTGAGCTATTGTGAGGATAATAATTCATTAGTTGCTAGGCTCAATGCAGCCCACGAGAGTCCCGCAGTCATAAATCAGTCCCGATGGCACATGCGCCCCTCGCCGAGGCGAACCTAACAGAATCAGGTCGCGTTTGAAGGATGGCTTCATTTACACGAAAGTTGCAACAACCACCTGCGTTACCATCATAGACGGAGAAATGCGTTTCCCCCCAGGTTTAACCAGATTAAATCTGAGGCAAAGGCCTTCCGAATGACAGTGTCTCCTGTCCCAGACGTTTCCTCTCAAACTAGATCCTATAATCCCTGTGTCAGGACTTTGTTTGAAGACCGAGTACAAAAGGGTCACTTTGCAGCATGTTAAAACTTATCTGTCATCAGCCGAACACCAACCCGTCGCCCCTCCAGAGGGAGATCACATATAGCCCAATGGAAACAGACTTTGAAACAGGCGATGGATGATCGGGTTTATGAGAAATTCAGGCGCTCAGTTCACAATGGCCGCTGTTTTGAGAAACGGGAAGGCAAAGAAGCTCCACTGAATGGTAGTTAGATTTCTACAATTTATGAACAAAATGTGAGTGGTGCGAATAGTTTGTTAGAATAATTGTTGAACATTATTTCATATATATATATATATATATATTTTTTGCATCACATTAACACAAATTTGGGAGTAAAATGAGTTTAAAGGAGTAGTTCACTTTTAAAAAAACTTTTGCTTATAATTTACTCACCCCCATGTCATCCAAGATGTCCACGTCTTTCTTTATTCAGTGAAAAAGAAATTAAGGTTTTTGATGTAAACATTCCAGGATTTTTCTCCATATAATGGACTTCATTGGGAACCAAACAGTTCAAGGCCCAAATGAGAGTTTCAGTGCAGCTTCAAAGGGCTTTAAACGACACCAGACGATGAATAAGGGTCTTATCTAGCGAAACGATCGGTCATTTCATAAATAAATAAAAAGTTTCAGTTTTCTAAGCTCTGTTCTGTGATGTGCGTTCGTGACTCTCCTGCTCGAACTCGTTCATCAAAATGAACAAATCTTTTTTCGAGTCATGACTCGAAGGGTCCCAGATAAGACCCTTATTCATTGTCTGGTGTCGTTTAAAGCCCTTTGAAGCTGCACTGAAACTCTCATTTAGACCTTGAACCGTTTGGACCCCATTGAAGTCCATTATATGGAGAAAAATCCCGGAATGTTTCCTCAAAAACTTTAATTTCTTTTCGACTGAAGAAAGAAAGACGTGGACATCTTGATGACATGGGGGTGAGTAAATTATCAGCAAATGTTTTTTTTAAAGTGAACTAATCCTTTAACTTAGCTACATGAAAATAACGTCGCAATGCAAAATGAATAATGGCCTCTGTGTTATTAATATAATATTTTTAATATATTTCATTTCTTATTTTAATTTTAGTTTTAGTATTTTTAAGTGTTTTTGTCTTTTTTTTCTAAAGTATGTCTATGTAGTTTTTAAAACATTTCAGTTTTATAGTTATTTTACTACTTCAACTTTATGAGCAATAGAAATACTGATGCTTGGATGATCAAAATTCACTAACAAGTGTGTTATTGACAAAATATGATTGAAAACCAAGACATTTAAGTAAAATGGCATGTCAGCAAGACATTGAACAGGGGGTTATTTTTTAAAATCAGCAGTTTTAGTTTTGCTTCAGGATCCAGGTTTTACATTGGTCATCGATTAGTAACCCGACATAATATCATTGTAGAAAAGCAAAAGAAAAATGATCTCAAAGTCAAACATGAAGTGTTTCAGACTCTTTTATTTAAAGCAACGTATCTGCAGCAAACAAGTTTAGACCCTTAGTATTTGGCTGTGTTTTTCAGAGCAGACGCCAATCGAGAGCCACCGATTTAAAAGCTAATAAGCATCTTCACACACACACTGGAGCAGAGTCTTTTTAGAAGCACAAGAAAATTGCAAACAGATTTTTCTCATTGTAAATCCACTCACGTTCTACAGGCCCTTCAGATGATCAGCAGGACGACGTGTCTCCGTCTCTCCTCCTCCTCGACCTTCACCTGTCTCACCCTCTTCCACCGGCGCTCTGTTAAACTCTCCTTATCGTTTACTGCTGTCTCACCTTCTGTAATGCTCTCAGCTTCTCCTCTCAGTCTCACGGTCTCTGCGGGTGAGGATGACCTCCAGCAGCACACACACACTCACTCCTCCTCCTCAAGGTGGTAAATATAGACCCACGGCAAGACCACTGATCAATTCAAAGCATCCAGATAGACTTACAGTGAGAGCAAGAGACAGAAGACCTGGAATGACACAATGGGACAATGCAATGTGGGATAGAGGAGCTGTGGGAAAAGAGATCTGTGGGGTCGCATCAAGATCTTAGTGATATAAAATGCTCAGGTCTTCATTAAACCCTGTAAAGAACAATCCAGAAGAGGTCAGATGACACTCGCATTGTCTAAAATCGCATCATCTCTTGATTTAGAAATGACCACAAATAATGTGGTCACCACAAATCCATAGATCTCAATAATGTCTCAAACTGTGCTCAAGATACAAGCCTGCTATTTCTATTTGACTTCTAAGACAAAGTGGATGCTTGAATGAAACATCTCCAAATAAATGAAAGAGCAACATCTGGCTCATTGTAAAACATGATGTGGAATGCCTTAACCGTGTTAAAAATCACTATATAGTCCCTCCAGGATTTCACGATTTTTTTTTGTGATTTTTGCGATCAAATTGACTGATTTTGTGGTGGTAATTTCCAAAAATTTGTGAAAAAATTTGCGATTTATATTTAACATTTACCATAATAGTATTCAGTCCTTCCAGAAAAACGCGGAGTTTTTTTTTGTGATTGTTGCGGGCAAAAATTGATCGATTATGCGGCCAGTTTTCTTTAAAAATGCGATGGAATATGTGGGATATTTATGCAATTTTATGCGATGAAATTGCTGGAATTTGCAAAAATTGAGGGAACTTGCAAAAATTGCGGTTTGATGAAAAAGAGAAAAAAGTGATTCCCCCAACATCCTGTTAATATAAGAGTCATTTCTTATTACTTCCTTTGATAAACAAGCATACTACATCATATAAAGTGCTGGGAATATTTAATTTCTCATCTTGTTTTATTTCACACTGTAAGAGTGTAAATAAGGTGTGGCCCCTTTAAGAGCTGCGCGCTCCCTGTTGAACTCTCTGCAGTGTTATATGTGCGCCTCGAACACCCCATGTGTGCGGGTAATTTCTGTTTGATGCTACTACTTTTATCTTATGTTGTTTATTAAGTAACGATGTGACGGTAGAACGTGTGACAGACAGTTATACGAGTTAGATTTGTGAGATGTCAATCGCCTCCGTCTGGTGTCGCGTAATTGCGTCACTTCATAACGTTCCCATGGAAACAGGGGGAAATGGCTGCTCTTATGTGAAGCAAACGCAACATTTTTCAACTTTCTGCTAAGATACATGTGACTTTTTTTTGCAACGAAAATGCGAGGATTATGAAATTATGCAAATCCCGCATATTTTGCACGGAAATCGGCAATTTATGCGGCGAAAGTGCGGCGTATTTGAAAAAATGCGGCCCCCGCATAAATATGCGGACTTTGGCTGATTTTGCATTGAATTCAGCGATCGCATAATCACGTTTTTCTGGAGGGACTGACTATAGCCCATTGAGTTGATTATATGATTAGTTATTAAAAACAATATGGTTAAACACCGCATGAACTCTAATTATTTAAATAAGTTTATTAATTCAAAAGTTTGGATACTTTACTTTAAGGTGTCATTGTTATAGTAACTATACATTTAAGAAGCCTTAACAATCTAACTAGGGTTAGGGTTGGTTGCATGTAATTATGCATAATTTACTGTCATTACATGTAACATAACATGGACAGTAAAATAAAGAGTTACCAAAAGTGTAACTATACAGACTGTTAAGCGACATAAAATTGGTGTTTCAATATGTGTGTCACCAGTGTTGTTATTTTAAGTATTTTAAGCTGCTTTAACTATTATGATTTCTTTTGATAATTTTAATTTCTTCTATGTAAAGCACTTTGAATTACCATTGTGTATGAAATGTGCTATATAAATAAACTTGCCTTGCCTATAAGTAATAATAAGTTGGTAATAAATAATATTGAATGTTATTTCAGATTTATTTAAAAAGAATAACATTCAATATAAATATTATTGCTTTAAATCTAACTAAAATACAATATCTTTAAGTTGAAGGATTAAAATTACTAAAACTAAAACAAAAAAACCTACTAAAAACTGACAAAAACATAAATTACAAATAAAAAACTAAATAAAACTAAGAAAACAAATTGAAAGCTAATTGTATAAAAATAGCATAATCAATGCATTCTCACCCCAAGGCGTCACCTTTGACCATGCTTCAATATTTGACGCTTTAGTTCATGAAACTTTGACTTTATCGTTGTCATTTAACGATATGCATGACTGGAGCCGGGAAAGCTTCTTTTAAAAGTAATGCATTGCAATATTGCATTACTCCTTAAAAAGGTAACTTATTACTTTTCCCCCATCTGTAACTCAGATCTTTTGTTGTAAATTCAAAAGTAATCCGATACTTTAGTCACTTGAAAAAAGTAATCTGATTACGATTACCGATTGCGTTACCCAAAGACTATCCACAGTTGTGTCTGACTCAGGTGATGTTGAGGGAGAGCACCGCTCGGCTTTGTGTTCACGGTTATTTATAAGCATTTACTGCCACACCTGCCGCTCAAATACCACAGTAAACAATGCGGTGAGGAGGTGCCTGGCCACTTCTACAGTTTCATATGTGACATTGAGACTAAGAATAAACTGCATGAATAGAACAACAGCAGGCGAGCTTTGTCTGCTTCCATTGTGACAAATGCAAGCATTCCCACAGACCCGTACAGGCCAAAACACATGCGCTCAAATCTGTCCTTGTTGAGAGACGCATGATTCGGATGTCTGACTGCGTCTGATAATACGGCCTACCGTTGATACACTGACATTTAAACAAATAGTTCACCAAAAAAATAAATAAATGAAAGCACTGACTTTATTTACAAATCCTTCTGTGGTTTCAAACCTGCCATAACTTGTCAAGGGCAAAAAAACTGAATTAATTCGTCATGAAACAAAAGCCACACTTATATTCAGATGGAGTAAAGGTTATGTGTATTTAGCGCTCAGATCTCAGAGTTCTCCCACCTGTCCCAGGCTGGGATAGGAATAGTCAGGAGTGAGGAGTTGGGATGCTGGACAACGGTCGTGTAACAGAGGTACAGTACGACTGCTGTATATATGCAACTCATGATAAATGAGTTGACATTTCGAACGTGCTCCTGCTGAACTTTGTTAATAAAACATCATGTTGGGGTACTCTTTTCTTCCCTATTGTGACGTATATCGAGTGAAATGGCTCACTGAACATGAGCAAATAGGGTGGGATTTGATTGGAAGGTCGTGGCTTGCTATTGGTCGGTCCTATGTGAGTGACAGGTTGCTCCGCTCTCATGTAAACACATCATCAGAGAAGAGATGAGCCGCAAGAGGGAGGGGTTATCTTATTATCTCACTACATAGTTATTTTGATTGATGATTATAAGGCACATGAATAAAAAAAAGCATGATGTGCACAATAAATCATTTATAATACATACTAAATAATAAGAATTGTCCATTTTGATTTCATGGTAACTTCTAAGTCTTCTAATAAAATGTATGTTATTTGCAGTGTTATTTTAGTATAATTGAAACTGGCTGAAATAATATGTTACATTTTTTATATATATATATTTAATTTCAAGTAGCCTAAAGATTTTTTTTTTTGTGATTTTAGTTTTAGTTAACAAATATATTGTTATTTGATAACAATTTAGGTTACAAAGCATTCATTTAATCAAATTTGGTGTATTGTTGCAGCAGTTTTGAATCGCAACACTTTATTGGAGCTTTATTGGAGGGAAAGATCTGTTTCTTACACAAAGCATCATGACTTCAAAGACTTAGTCAAACAGACGACTTTTATATTTGTATGTTTTTTGTCCTTTTTTAAGTTTGCAGTTCAATAAATTATGTTTTATTAACAAAGTTCGGGAGGAGCACGTTCAGATTATTAACACAACTGGAGAGCACTCAACAATCAATGGTAACACTTTAAAAATACTGATTTTTACAGTAAAAAAACGGCAGCTGTGGTTGCCAAAACATTACCATCAAAAATACGGTAGCAACGTTATTGGTTTAACAGACTGAACTTAAAATTTACAGTAGCCTAATAAATAACACAGTCTCATCCCAAGACGTCATATAACTGACGTCTCTTTTAACCATACGTCAACATCCGCCCTTAAACGTCGGTTAGATGACGTTATCGGATCCGCTACCCCAGACCTAAACCTACCCCTAAACACCTAACCGACGTTAAAGTTAAAGCGTCAGTTGTATGACGGCCCGGGATCGTCATGTAACCGAACAAACCACATTTCATTATATGATATAATGTTAATTTAGTCTCTTGAAGTATTATTATCGGTTTTGTACCATTGTAACACACTGACAACCAACAATCATCACAGCGATGATGAGTCACATGATCAATCAAAACTCATCACAAGCAGCTCTTCCACATAAAGAAGCTGCACAGTGTCACTCACACAAACATTAAACACCATGGTAACACACATTTAATTAAAAGAAAAATGCAATAAACATAAATTTACCGTAACATAAACCCTAATGTACACAACTGATTAGAAAAAACCCCCCAAGAAAGCTATGTTACTTCAACAAAAATACATAAAAAATACAGTGTCACAGGGAATTGTGGGAATGTAAATTACACAATGAGTGTCTTTTTCACTTTCAAAAAAAAAAAAAATTTTTACAGTAAAATTACATTAAATGAACCATGATATCACAGTTATTTATCGTAGTACGGAAACTTTCTGTTAACCAATTAACAGTTTTGCTCTGTAGCCTTTTTACCGTTTTTTTATCATTAAAATCACAATTATTTTTTACAATGTTAGACTCAGCAGTCTCCCCTCAATCCATTGACAGTTTAGCAGCATCCCACCCCTTATCCACAATTAGTCCGAATCTACATTACTCTGGGTTCGGGCTGAACTGCGAGTTCGGAGCCGTCCCCCCGGACAGCACGCCAAATACCCCTCTAATTGTATGTAAGTGTGAACTCGTGAAACTGTTGGACGGTTGGCCTACAAAATTTCTCCTCTACAGTGGAAAAACAGCATACACAGGTCTGGATCAACATGAGGTTGAGGAAATAATGACATTTTCATTTTTGCACACAGCAGTTTTCCCCCCCTTTTAAATAGCAAGTCATAAAGATCACATTAATATGCAAAAATGGAGGGGATGTGTGTGTGTGTGTGTGCATCCAATTAACTCGAAAGTTGCATCTATCAAGCTGTTTGGCGATATAGCGAAAGAGTGCACGGGAGAGAGAGAAAGCAAATCTGCCCACATGCTAATTAAATGTGTTTCACAGTGCAGGAGGAGACGGCATCTGTTACTCCTCGCTTATTCATGAGACGCAGAGTTTTTTCACGTGAGTACACTGGACAAAGAACATCACTCATAAAGCTGGGAAATAATCAGTGTCATGGTCATTCTTACAGATTAGAAGAATAAAATATTCAAGTTTTCAATACCATACTAACAATTATGCACTGTAAAAATGAATAAGCTTTATTTAATCAATAAAATTGTGGCAACAGATTACAAGCAATATTATTTATTAAATTGAACAAATTTTAATTGAGTAATAGTTAATCAAATTAATATTCTAATTAATTCTAATTTGTAAAATTTAATTAATAATATTGCTTGTAATATGTTGCCACAATTTTATTGATTAGATAAAGGATATTATTTTTTTCAGTGCGCTATTTATGCAGTACTTTTGTCGTATGGTAAATCATGCAATCACACAAACACTATACACTCGGATTATTAGGAACACCATAGGCTACTAATACTGTTTTTGTACATTAGCATAAGGCTCCATAAAATCAAACTTTTGAATGCATCAAATTTAAAACGATTTATTTGTGTATTTTTTTTAAAATTCATGTGAAAATAACCCCTCTTGCAGCTCATCTCGTCTCATGACATGTTTACTGGCAACCTGTCAATCACATGAGATCAACCAGCAAACTATGACAACCATCCAATCAATTCCCCTTGAACAAAAATTCAATTTGATCTTGTTCGAGGAGTCATTTCATTCGGATATACGTCACAATACGGAAGAAAATTGATTGCAACTTCCATTTCACGCCAACTTTAAAAGTTGCAAACAAAAAATTAACATCCCAAACTTCATTAACAGGGCTGTAAAGAAAAACAAACATCATGAGCTCATGACCATGGGAAGATACACTTGTTCTATGATTTAATTATTGCTCATTAAACACACATTAAGTTAATTACCTCTCTCAGGCAAGCACAGAATCAGTCAGAATGCAAAATACAAACCCCTTCTAAACCGGATTAGGCACATTAACTAATTAACAAGCACTAACTTCATAATAAGCTATGAAAACCCCAAAATATATCTAATGAGAGCATTTCGGTTGGAATAAAAAGAATATCTATTGAACCAAATTATTTTCAGCACTGGGACAGAACTGAATGAATTACGCCTCATTATAAGAGACACTGAAGATAATTAACTGATGGGAGATCTTTAACATCGTTAAAGAAAATCTAGAACTTTACTATGACATATAGATCTTGTTTACAAAAAAGTGTAAGGTTGAATCTCATGAAACCCATTAAACAAACATGTTAGTTCTCAGAACGTTCTGGGAACCAAAAACTACCGTTCCCAGAACGTTCCCAAAACCTACATTTGTTTGCTTGGACATACCAGATATGTGGTAGGCTATATTAGCTGTCAACTTTGCAATCAAGCAAATAATGCAAATGAATTCCTAAAGCACATGAGATTGCATCATGAACATGTTTTACGTCACACAGTTATATAATTCAAGAGTTTGAGCATCTACAATGGCCACGTTTGACCCATTAACACAAATTTCGGTCCCACTTTATATTAAGTGGCTTTAAGTACCATGTACTTACATTGAAATGAATGATTTGATACAATGGACTTATTGTGTACATACATGTTTTTACATTGTACTTATATTTTAAAAATACCAGCATGTAATTACAGCTGTAATTAATACATGTAATTACATCTGTAATTACACAGCTGACCCATCCCTTACACTTAAACCCACCCTTAAACCTACCCATACCACCTCACCTGTCCCTAACCTTACCCGTATCACACCTCAATAGCAGCAAAAGTGATTTACAATACAACATGAGCACAATAAGTACATTGTACTTATTTTTAAATGTAAGTACATGGTACTTAAAGCCACTTAATATAAAGTGGGACCCAAATTTCAGTTCTCTGTTTGCGATCAGATCATTTTAAGCCGCTGGACTTCGGGAACATTTTCAGTCCAATGATCCAGTAAGCAAATGAATTCAAACAATCAGTCCAAAACAGTGCTATTGTACAGAAAACATCCCATCGCTGTATGGCCAGATTATAAGCAAACTACGTTGCTCGACTGGATAAAGCAAACCAGCGTCGGCCTCACTAGTGAAATTTTGATGGATGAGGATTGCAATGAAGTTTAAGATGATGATTGCTGTGACGTACAGAAATTGTACAGTAAGCAGCAGAACCTGATTTCACAAAGTACATGTTCCTGGATCAACATCTTTCTTGATCCTGAACAACATTCCAATCAACCAATCAGGTTTGAGGGACAAGTTTACAGTCTCTGTCAAGTTTAGGTTTACAATCAGGTTTGGGAACTTCACCAGTGTTTCCCTCTTACTCACGGGTGGGGTAGGGATACGACTAAATATTTGTATAGGAATGTTGTTTCTGGATCAACAAAATACTGTAAGATGTTGACCCAGGTACAACTCGGCAAAATCAGGACGTATGGGGTAGCAGGCTAAAACTGTTTATTGCATCTGTTGAACAAATACAGTTTGATAATTTGTTATAGATCTTGTCTTTTTGACTCTACAAGACAATCACTCACAAATAAATGCTGCTTTAAAATGAGTTACTTTAAATGGATACTACTGAGTTAAAGTAACAAGAACTAATTGGATGGAACCACCGTCCATAATTTAAATGAGTTATTAGAAACAAATCTCCTTGTGTTTGTTGAATGTGTCACGATCACCAGTTGGAGTGCCCCAGAGAATCACCAGAGGGCACTCCACATCAGAACTGATCACTTCACCAGAACTCCGTTTCCCATAATGCCTCATCCCTGTGACTGATTACACGCACACCTGCACCTCATTTCAGACTGCCTACATAAGCCACACTCAAACAAGGAAAACACAAGACAGGAATCGTGACAGAATGTAACCTATTTGGACAGTTTTAAATAAACCACTTCATGTTCACTTAACTTCACCAACTTAAGTTACAGGGAAGCAATTCCATTGATTTGGGTTAACATTACTATTTCACATAGATTCTCCCCCATTCAGTTGTGTTTTACATGGATTCAAAGAATTCCATTAATGTTGATAAAAAGCAATTTTCTTGTGTGGAACCACGGTCCATAATTAAATTAAGTAAGTTTAAAGAATCATTTTTTTGAGTGATGCGCAAACAAACCGTGTGTGTGCGCTCTCGATGCATTGACCGCCAGTGTTGGGGGAAACGCATTAACTCGAGTTAAGTAATCAGATTACTTTTTTCAAGTAACATTAAGTAATGCATTCATTTTAAATTCACAACAAAATATCGGTTACTTTTTCAAATAAGCACTGAAATTACTTTGTTTTCCCATGTATTGACTGACAGCTGTCCTGTCCTCATGCTGAGAGAAATCGTGAGAACAGAAGCGTTGTGTGTGAACTTATTGTAGTTCCAGACTAAATGTGGGCGTGCATTTACTCATTTGCACACAAAAAAAGATTCAGCATTCCTCAAAAGTAATAAAATCAGTGAAATGCAAAATTAAAATACTATGCAAACCTCCAATAATTTTTAATGCATTTAATCTTATTTTATTTTGGGTAAAAAACAGTAAATAACTAAATCACGGGTCCTAAATCAAACTAATCCAAAATCCGAATTAATATTAATACTTATTTGAGTAAAATGTAACTATGACCTCAAAATGGTGTAATATTTTTTTTATGGGTGTTTTGGTGTGCATACACTAAAAAATGCTGGGTTTTTTTTAACCCAATTTTGGGTCAAATATGGACAAACCCAGCCGTTGGGTTACATTTTGCACCCAATGTTTGAGTTTGTCCATATTTGACCCAAAATTGGGTTAAAACAACTTAAAACCACATTTTTTAGAGTGTACATTTATGAACTATATGGTTATATCATTTTCTACTCTATCATTTTTTCTTCTTTTTGACACCAACATTTACCTTGAAAAACGCTTTGAGAAAATACAGATTTGTGAGAATCACTCTTCAATCTGATGGTTTACTTAGCTCATGACAAAATGAACATGAGCTTGGCACGTTTAGACAATCATCAACTCATGTATTATCACTGTGAACAGTTTATGATGACCATGGAAAGACTCTGACCTTTGCAATGTTTGCTCTCTTTACAGTCTTTAAATGTTTAAACCTGCAAAACAGGTGACGAGTTTCGTGCAAAAGCAGTCGACGTGCTCAATTTACAATATACGGTTGAACGTCAATACACTATATTACTGACAATGACTCAACAAAGGTTAAAGTGACAAGATAGATATTTAGAGTAGACAACTTTACTGAACCAATTAAATCAATACACTATAGTCAAATGTCTGACATAAGATGGACATTATTGATAATATAACAGTGACAAGCATCTGCAAAACGTGGTGTCAGCTGATATTGCGGAAGATTTTGACATAAAGTCAAAAGATTTTCTTCAAAACAAACCCAAATGTACTGAATTACACCAGTAATATAATTTGTTTCCTCCATAACAAAGAGTTTTTGTCTCTGAACACACTTCAGCACTTCCTCATAACTGCATGTGAACTCCCCATGAAGCCTTTCACACAAACTCCAAGGAACATGAGACATTTATCTGATATGCAAATATATAATTCTGTTTAAGAGGTGCTTTTACAGAAACGCCCCACACAGGTCTGTAATTGTTTGTATTGAGTAGCGCATTAAAAGTAAAGTCAAATCCTTCAAAGTTATTGTTAAATGTTTTGCTTTGAAGACTGAAAGAAATGAATGACACAAGAGCTTTAAAGCAAATATTTAGTAAATATTCAGTCGCATTCAATGACCATTTCGCAATACATGAGATGCACGTTCATTTGATGTAAAACATTACGACAAGGTATTTTTATATTCAAGTGATTACATGCTTAATTTTTTCCTGTTAATCGGATCATTTTAGGTCAGCACCATTTCGTTGAAGATTTTTCAGTCTGATTGAGCATTCAACCTGATTGTAAACGGACACGAAACGTAGCTATTGAAAATCCGGTTTACCTCCTGAACAGGTTTTGAGCATAATTTAATGCTGACTTTCACGTTATTCAGTTCAGGGCAACAAATACTGTTGAAACAGTCACCATCTATTTTAGGTTTGCCCACAATTTTGACTCATGCATTATGCATTATGAATTAATTGAATAAGTTAAAACATGGACATGTGGAAAAATGAAACGGGAAAACACTTGTGAATACGGCAATGCTACGGTAACACTTTATTTTGATGGTCCCTTTTGACTATAAGTAAGTTTGCAATTACAACTAACTCTCATTAGAGTATTAGAAGACTGTCTGCTTTGTATGCTTTTAAAAAAAAATTTTGCTGATAATTTACTCACTCCCATATCATCCAAGATATCCTCGTCTTTCTTTCTTCAGTCAAAAAGAAATTAAGGTTTTAGATTTTTCGAAAAAAAAAAAAAAAAAAAATTTCCAGGATTTTTCTCCATATAATGGACTTTAATGGGGTCCAAACGGTTCAAGGTCCAAATGAGAGTTTCAGTGCAAACTGCAAACTGTTCAAAGGGCTTTAAACGATTTCAGACGACGAATATGTGTTTTATCAAGCGAAACGATAGCACATTTTAAAAAAAATAACAAAGTTTAAGTTATGCGTTCGTGACTCTCCTGTTCGAATATTTTTTCAAGTCAATTTGTTCATTTTGTTCGTTGAATGAACCTCACGAACGCGCATCACAGAACAGAGCAAGGCAAGCATTTGTGCTTATAAATATTCACTTTTTTTTTTTAATGACTGATTGTTTGCTAGATAAGACCCTTATTCATCGTCTGGTGTCGTTTAAAGCCCTTTAAAGCTGCACTGAAACTCTCTTTTGGACCGTTTGGACCCCATTGAAGGCCATTATATGGAGAAAAATCCTGGAATGTTTTCATCAAAAACCTTAATTTCTTTTCGACGGAAGAAAGAATGACATGAACATCTTGGATGACATGGGGGTGAGTAAATTATCAGCAAAAGTTTTTTTTAAAAAAGTGAACTACTCCTTTAATATCTGCTAACTCTTCTCCAACATACATTATACTGACTATAAGTAACTTTGCAACTACATGTCAACTTATTCTATCCCTAACCCTACCAAGTCTACCCAATCTAGAGATGTAGGTGCAACATTACTTATAGTCAAGTGAATGTGTTAAAGGGACCATCCAAATAAAGTGAAACCAAATAATCTTAGTTTCAGTCAAAGTGCACAATCAGTTTGTAAACCCTCATTGCTTTTGCAACGAGCTGGAGAAATCCAACAGAAGATGTTCTGTCACCTGTAGATGACCATCAAACATCTCTTACTCAAGACGCTCCGCCGGTTAATTGCAAGACAAAGACAATCCCGTCCATCTGTCCAAAATAACCAGGCCAACTCTAGGTTCCTCTCCATCTCTGAAGTCCTCCTCGGGTTCAGTTACGTCCTGCGGGTGGTCTGTCCTCTGAATATAAGTCCTCTGGTCTTGTTTTCCCTGCAGAGGAATCCCCGGCAGCCAGTTCTGCCTGTAGTTTGACGTCACCTGCACGTCAGGAACATGTACAGGCAGATAGTCTGAGTCACTTAATAAAGGCGCTTGTTCTCCAGTTAAACCTTCTGATTCCTGATCCGCATCTGGAGAACTTAGATCAGCATCAAACTGAAATAAGCAGCCATGAAACTGCAGCGCACCATTTTCAGTGGGCCTAACTGGTACCACCAGTGTCTCGCTGCTGCATTCAGTGTCTGAAATGCTCAAAACGGGCTCCGCACCAATCGAATCCGAGCTGGTCGGATCTGCTCTGCCATCGGATGATGGTTTGTTGAAGCTCTGGACGGGCAAACAGAGGCTGTAATGCACTGAAGACTCTCTACTGTCAGGGACTGGGACGTCCTGTTGACATCTGTAGGGCTCCTGGGATGCATAGGCGGTCACATTAACCCCGATCTCGGACTTCTGCTGGGCAAAAATAGGCTGTGGATCATAGTTCCCCATCCCAACAAATCCAGACCACACTTCCAATTTAGATATGTCGTCCCGGGGATTTGAACAAAATGGACGACTGGTGTTCTTTGACAGCATCTGATTTACAGAGAGAAGAGAAAAGGTATGATTATTTATTTCATTGAAATTGATATGTTCTAAACTGAAATATTTTTTTTGTGTGTGTGTCAAATTAACCCACTTCCTTAATTGTGTCACTTCCCACAGGTGGGACGCTTGCCATTATATTTTTAAAACAATAATATCTTAGAAAAGACTTTAAGCAATATTGACAAACTATATATCATTTGAAAGCTTACAATCTCTAGTTTCCATATTTGGTGACTGATTTTCAATTATCAATTTGCAACAAGAATATTTTCATACTCGTAAAGCGTGTTCAGACCTTTATTTTGAAATAGCAATGAACATGAAATGGAGGTGCCTTTATATAGGCAGTAATGGAGTCTGGTTGTGCCCTAGTGGAAGCGTTTGGTACTGCGCCCAAACAAAATCTCAAAGAAAGCTAATTTTTTTGAGATTTTAACCTAAAATTTGAAAGACAACTTTTTTTGGCTTTGATTTTTCTGCAGTTTTAGAGTAGCCCAGGTTTTAAAAATATATATTTTATTTAAAATATGAATAATATTTTTTTTTTACGTTGTACATTTTCATAAACTCAAACTTTTCAAACTTTTTTTCTGTTGCACTTTCTTAATTTATTTCACTTTAAACAAAAATCTGGCAAATGTCTTCTTTAAAACAAGATCAATTATACGTCTATATTCCAAAGCATTCTTGAACCATTTAAGTTTGAAATGTGCATTTCCATGTCTATTCAAAAAAAGGGGGGGTGACAGTTAATAGGTTAAAATAATCGAAACATTTAATAAGGAAGAAATATGAAATATTTCATTGACCTCCATCTCATATGACCATTAATCAACATCAAAGAACCGTAAACATGAAAATGTGTTGTTCAATTATTGATGTATTTACTCCAAAGATATTTCCAGTGAATATTCGGCTGACTTTTGCACGATCAGATTGATTCTAGACTCTGTACTTGAATGGTTTGATCAAACAACCAGCGGCCCACGAGGAAGTTTAAAACTCAAAGATGTTTAGTCAATGAAGCCAAATATTGACTTCATTAATCAACATGAGGTTATACAAAAACCCAAGCTGAGCTGGTTTACTGAACAAACATCAACATGCATGATTTATATGTTCATGTCACGAATGAATAAGACTTTTTATAATATCTCAAATACCTAAACAGGTTAAATAATCCATGAAAGCAGTGAAGTGCTCAAAGGGAAATCTGTGGCTGCTGATTTGGCAGCAGATGTTAGTGCTGCTAGCCTTAATCAACATGATAAAGTCATTTTGTGCTGCCGAGAGCAATGCGCAGATAAGACACAGTCCTTCAGGAGGCTTAAGAGAAACACGACGCTCTTGTCAAACAGGACTATTCACTGCCAGTAAGATGGTAAGTTGATTCCAAGTATGTTCACCAGGAAATTCCCAATGCGACTATGACACAATGGCTTACCAGCACTTTGGGTAAGGAACGCTTTCTCTTTATAGACATCTGGTAAAACGCAATGGGTAGAATGATCAACAGCAGCAGAACCAGCAGACCGGGCAACATTAATATATGAAACCTGGAATCAGGTGCTGAAAGACACAAAGATTGCAGATGCATATAAATAAAATTTTTTAGTCTGTACATTAGGGTTTCAATTTTGTGCATGTCTCATTTTTTTGCATTATAAAATAAAATTAGATAATTAAAAAATAGAAATAAAATAATAAAATATCAAATTAATTATTTAATACATCCATTAAAACAAACAAATAAAATAATCAAATTGCATTTTGAGTTAAGGGGTTCGATTATGCTGTGTTTGTATGTTTACATCATTTAATGTTCAAAATATCTAATTATATTTATTATAAACATTTGAGTGTTTTAATGTTGGTTACCCAATAGAGTTGTATGTACCTTTTCTTTACTCTGTATTGTCTTATTGTGTTTTTTTGTCTTTGTGCCTTGTGTATTTATTGTGTAACTTATTGTTGTCTTGCACTTTTTCACCTTATCTTGGCCAGGTCGCCGTTGTAAATGAGAATTTGTTCTCAATCGGCCTACCTGTTATATATATATATACATATATATATATATAAAATAAAAAAATAAAATAAAATAAATAAATTAAATTTTTTTTATATATAATTTTATGAAAAAAAAATTAAATAATTAAAAAAAAATAAATAAAAAAAATAAAAAATTATAATTTCCATTGTTGCAGCACCTGTTTTCACCTTCTGTCTGAATGATCTGTTTTAGTTTCAGCGGCTGTGTCCGAAATCTCCCACTACTCACTATATAGTGGACTATATAGTGAGCTCGCCATTTTGTCCGAATGTATAGTGATGATTATTATACTCTATATAGTCCACTCAATGTATCCCAGAATGCATTTTGAAAAGTAGCCTAAAAAAAAAACCCTACATACCATCACACATCGCGCTGATCGTAAAAATGGCGAACGGACGACAGCAATGACGTAATCAACAGCGCCGAGAGACGATCGAGTAGTGTCCGAAAGTGGTGTTTCTATTATGCTGGTGAGCTCACTATATAGTGCTCTACTCCCTACCCCCTACATAGAGAGTAGTGGTTCACTGTAAAAAATTATTGTGATTTTAACAGTAAAAGACTGTAAAAATGCTACAGTGAAAAACTGTTCATTGGTTAACAGAAAGTTTCCTTACTATATATGTTAAATAACTGTGATATATATAATGGTACATTTAATGTAATTTTACTGTAAAATACTGCTAAATTTACAGTTTTTGGAAGTGAAAAAGAAGAAGTCATTGTATAATTTACAGTGAAAAAATGTAAATTGACTTTCCCACAATTCCCTGCGTGACACTTCACATTTAATGTATTTTAACCGTTTATTCATAATTTTCTTAGTTTTTTTCTTGTCAGTTATGTTCATTAGGGTTTTATGTTACATTTAACGTTATTAAATTAATTCTTATTTCATTTTTTAAATTTCAACATGTTACCATGATGGTGTTTAATGTTTGTGTGAATGACACTGTGCAACTTCTATGTAGTAGTATGAACTCTCTTGTGGAAAAGCTGATGATGATGAGCTTTGATTGATCATTTGACTCTCATTATTGGCTGTCGGTGTATTGCAATTGAACAAAACAGATATTAATACTTCAAATTGTCAGTAAATTAACATTATATCAAATAATGAATTACGGTTTATTGCTGTAGAATTAAGTTAAACCTAAAATGTTGCTACCGTACTTTTAACAGGAAAACTCTGGTAACCACAGCTGCCGGAGTTTTCCCGTAAATTTAACAGACTTTTTTTTACAGTGTTTGAGAGGAGAATTCAGACACAGCGAGTTTCTTTAAAACCCACCTTCCGAAAAGCACAGTCTGCTCTGATTGGTCAGTGATTGGTCGGTCTTTTGTCATTGGTACCGCTAAGAGCTTGTAATGCCATAACCGGAAAGGATCAGCTCTGGAGCCGTCCTGTGGCACTGTAAACATTACTGTCACTACACTATGCCATAGTTACAGTGTCTAATAATGACAGTCAAGAAGAACAAGCTGATCAACCCGAATCATCTTCGCAAGCACAACTTCTTTTTGCATACGCCTTGGGCGGGAGTTATTTAAATGAGTAATATTGTGACGTGTTCGTTCCGCAAGAAAACTCAAGACTACAATGGAGGCGTTTCAGGAACAGTGACACTGATAACTTTAGCTTCGCAACTTTACAGACCTTTTTCATGTTCAAAGAGCAACATTACACACCAAAGAAAGCTGAACATGTTAAATAGCATTATTGGACCCCTTTAAAGTAATGAAAGGAAATAATAAAACACTGAAAACTGAAGGTAGTTTTCGACACGTCAATCAAAGCACAACTGCTCAATTACCCGAGACATCCACACAAAAGGAGGCGCTTTCACTGTGAATGGACCTGGCGGTGTGTGCGAGTGTATAAACCACATCACCACAGTACTGCACGTCTGTTTCCACAAGCCGAATAAACACTGAGCGAGACGTGTCCTCAAATACCTTCAAAAACAAGACACATTTAAGACATGTAGTGAAACGTCAAGGGACAATAAATGTAGACACGTGCAAAACTGGTATTTTGTTGGTTGTATTGGTGTCTTACAAGCCCATTAGGGCGTTATGCATCATATCTATGCATAAATATATGAATCCCAATCGAACTGGATGCATATGACTGAAGGAGAATCAATTACCTTTCTCTCCTCTGATTTGGGATGTGTCAGATGAACTGAGTACTTGACGACTACCCGGGACATGACATTCTCGATAGAGCGATTCCAAGGGATCATCGGCGGGGAAACCGTCACATTCAGATGAGTTTTGTTTGACGCTACTGACAGCTGTGGTGCTGTCAATATGGCTAAAATGAGTGAAACACAACAGTGATGTTGTATAGATTTTAAGAAACCATCATGCAAATCAAGAATGTTTCATTTTGTTATGATTTTGATAAACAGATCAATCAGAGTCCTACATTAAATCCATCAGAGAACTAACAGATCTAGACATGATCACAAATATAATTCACATGAAAGTCTACATTAGAATGTCTTACTTTGCCAGAATAGAGCAAAATTCACGTCACCCATGCACAGTCCACCGACAGTGATTCGGAAATTATATTTAATGCTCACAGAGGACAACACATCACTCGTCACACCAGTCAGGTCACAAACGGGAGCGGAGATGTTCTGGCACCACGTCACTGGACGATATGGACTCCCATAACTGCAACAGAACAGACATCAGTCAAAAGAACAACAACACTGAAAATAAAGAAGTGTTGCATGTAACAGACAACACAAGTAAGGGTTGCACTTTATTTCGACAGTCCACTTTAGACAATCTACTGATTATATGTCAACTAACTCTCATTAGAGTATTAGGCCTTGTCCACACGGACATGGATATTTTTATAACCGTAATTTTTCCTCCTGCGTTTAAAAAAAAAATCCTGTCCACATGAAAACGCAAAAACACGCTATCAAGCGCTGTCAAGAGCATGCCACACCAGCAGGCGGCGATATAACCCAAACCGTAAAGCCACGTTGACCAATCAGAAGCCTAACAAAAAGTTATTACAGGTTCAGGTAGTCGGATAAAGGCATTTTTCAAAAATGTTCGGTTTCATGTCCTGATACTGCATTACCTTGTGGACGAACGGCCGAACCGCGTAAAAAAAAAGTCACGGTAATAAAAATACCACTGTCCGTGTGGACAAGGCCTTAGTAGACTGTCCAACGCTGCTATCTCACTGAAATTCATTCGAAAATTAAGTGATTAAAAAATGTTCGGTTTCAGTGTCCTGATGCTGCGTTACCGTGTGGACGAACGGCCGAACCGCGTAAAAAAAGTCACGGTTATAAAAATACCCGTGTCTGTGTGGACAAGGCCTTAGTAGACTGTCCAATGCTATCTCACTCGAATTCATACGAAGGTTAAAAGGTTGCTAATTCGTACAAATTCGTACGACCTCACTCGTAAAAATTCGTACGATTTGTCTAAACCCATGTGATGGGTAGGTTTAGGGGCGGGGACAGGGGTAGGTCATTTGTACGAATTTGGTAACTCGTAAAATATGCACGAATTAGCAAAAATCGTACGAATTTAGTACGAGCGCGAACTAATTGCCCCACGGGGATTAATAAAGCTCTAAACTAAACTAAATTTGTACGAGTGAGGTTGTCTGAATTCCTACGAATTAGCCACCTCGTAAAATTCGGACGAATTGCTGTGAGATAGGGTTGGACTGTAAGGTTATGGTTAGTTGTTAGGGTTTGGTTAGTAGAATAAGTTGCCTTTTATTTGCCAAGTTAGACAGTAGAATAACTGTTGGGGGACATTCAAAATAAAGTGATAGCAGACATTAAGCAGACAGTCTAATAATACTCTAATGACAAATAGTTGACATGTAGTTGCAAAGTTACTTATAGTTAGTAGTCTAAAGTGAAATAAATCGAAATAAAGTGTTACCCAAGTGAGTGAATCAGACCAGACCAACAAGTACACTGTAAGTACTTTACCGTAAAAGGAAGCGTTACCAACTATTCTACACTACACACCCTGTATAATGTGTGCATGTGTCATATAATGTGCAATAATGAGTATCTGATATTGCATGTTTATTCTCTTTTTAACAACCCTTCATATAATAGCTTAGCTTAGCCCATGCTCAAACTCAATGCAATTATTTTAAAGGGTTAGTTCACCCAAAAATGGAAATGATGTCATTAGTGACTCACCCTCATTCATCTTCAGAGCACAATTTAAGATATTTTAGATTTAGACGTGCTGAGGTCTTACGGGCTTGGAAGGACATGATGGTGAGTCATTAATGACATCATTTTCATTTTTGGGTGAACTAACCCTTTAAGTGTGCATTTCCAATGTGTAAAATCTGAACGTTTGTATCGATGGCCGGATGAGAGGAAGAATGTGAGGATGAGAGGTTGGACTGATGTGTGCCGGCGAGCAGTCGTGGGATTATCTGAAGCTTTTGTCTCTCATCCCGTCAGCCTCACTGACCCTCCCAGCATGCACTGCTGCTCCCTCCGTTCCCATCAGATTTATTTTTCCCCATCAGATTCTCTGCCAAGCGTAACTGTGACAGGAGCAAAAGATTGGGTGCCAAGGCCAGAGAGGGCCTGCAACGTTTCGCAGACGCGGCTTCTTCCTGCTCCGTTTCTAATTGCAGTTCACAGACTGGAGAAGAGATTCACAGCCGGGTGACCACAGCGTGTCCTTCACCAAAGCAATGTCATGATCTCGACACTTTGTGCCGTTATTCACAGAAAACAGAAGGACTGGTGGGAACGAATTATTAAACCCTTGGCCAACTAAACCTTTAATTCAGTTACAGTACATACACACTGCCAGTCAAATAAATAAATAAATAAATAAATCAGTGTTTGGATCATTATTGCAGTGCTTATTATTTTTCTTGCATGTTACTGTACATGTTTGGCAACAGTTCTTCCAACCCTTCATTTCTTAAACGACCTCATGGCCAGGATATTCCAGGATGACAATGTCAAGATTCATAAGGCTCAGATTGTGGAAGAATGGTTGTGAGGAGCATGAAGAATCATTTTCAATTCATTGAAAGTCATTGGGATGTGCTGGAGGAGACTTTACAGAGCGCTGAACTTTTGCGTTGACAATTCAAGATCTTGAGCAAAAATTGATGCACCTCTTGATGGAAATGACATCACAACATTGATTTCCATCAAGATCTTAAAATACAATCATTAATACATACTAGGGATGCACCGATATGAACATTTTGGCCGATACCGATAACCGATAATTCGAAAGCCGATAACCGATATATCGGCCGATAAATCTAAATCCAATTTTTATATCATTTTTTGAATCCTGATTGCAAAAACAAAAGTCTCACAATTAAAATCCGTCCCCTAACACAATTGTAACGTTCTCATTATAATTTCATGTAGCTGATATGACAGCACATTTTGCACTTAACTATATTTTCCTTTTTGATTCCAATCATATTTCAAGCAATTAAGATCAATCATGTTGAACAGTGCGCATCTTAAGGTGTTGAAGGAATTAATTCATTATTTATCGGCTTTAATATATCAGCCAAATTTTATTATCGGGCCGATAACGATAACATAAAAATGAGCACATATCGGCCAATACTGCACCCCATATTTACCAATACAAACATGCCGAGGAAGGTATACATGCCAGGGATATGCCAACGCTAGGGCGTCATATAGTGACACTTTTGAAATTTCATCTAAATCCAACGCACATGGCACCCTTTAGCATCAATATAACATGCTTCGGTTATGGGTAGGTTTAGGTCTGGGGTAGTGTTAGTGTTACACCACTAGGAGGCGCCTTCTGGCCCATATACTGTATATCTGCATCTCATATTGACACTAAAGGGTGCCATGTGCATTGGATGTAGACGAAATGTCAAAAGCGTCAGTATATGACGCCTTGGGATGAGAACGGGCTGGATATGCCCAAAGCCTAAATCTGAACTCATGGCAAATGCAAAATGCATTCTACGGAGGCCCTAAAGGGACATGGTTAGGCTTGCTGCGTAGTCAGTTATATTACAGAATATCATATTTCACTTATCACATTGGATAGATCATGACTGACAGGATTTGGTGCGCATAGATATTGAGCGTCTCATATCTTATCGTAGTCAGTACCGCCGCTCCATATACACAGAGTAAATGAAAGTATAAAAGCGATGCATATTGACAGTGGCTTCCTTGCTAAGTTATTTCCAATATTATTACCCAACTATATGATTGTGAGATAAACGCAAAAGCATTGAAATATATTTTCTCTGTAGAATGCATAATTTCCTTTCCCAATAGTATTTGGATTCAGGCACTTCCTTAATGAATCTGTACTGGACACATTTGCGAGAAAAGACAAAAGAAAAGGTCCAGCCAGGTTTGCCCAGCATGGCTGTCACTCACAGGTTGTACTGAACACTGTAGAGAACCGTTTGATCAGGGATGTCCACAGCTTCCCAATGGAGAACACTGAAGAAGTTCTCGGACTCGACATAAGCCTTCGTCAGATTACAGCACCAACAACCTACACACCAACAGGAGACGAGAAAAATAAACGTGAGATGCTTTTACAGGTCTCGACTCCCAACTCTGAACATCGTGGTGTGATGATAGAATAAATCAGGTGACCATGTTCTAGATTTAACGTCTTTTGTCTAAAAGTAAGTTAAGGTTTTCCATTCTATGGTTACAACACACATCATAACAAACACCAGCACACACATACACACTCCCCCATACTAATCATTCCACACACTAACAGGAGAGGAAACAACATCCGTTTGAGCTACATCCAAAAACCTGCTCCAGTTCTCCAGGCTGTTTGAATCAATACTTCGTAAATAGTATAGCATAACGCTATATAACCTTTAAACCTCAACTTTCCTTTTCTACTTTCAGCAATTGAAGAACAGAGTTTGATGAGTATCTGACAGCAAGATGATGATATAGAGTCCATCGATCATAAGCCTTGATGAATAATCTCTTCACGTTCTGGTTGCCCTCGAGGAAAAATGAACAGCTCCAAACAAACAGCTTTTGCAGAAAGTGCTGCCCATGTAAAGACAAAGCCTGTGTAACTTCTAGAGACGGTGCAACACTCACAGAAATTTGAATAAAAACAGGTTTTAATGGGTGGATAAAACTTGCCAAGTGGTCTTTAATTTGATTAGAAACTAAAATATATTACTAATGAAGATCACATATACAGATTTTAAATTACGTTTGTGCCTGCACAAATACCAAAAATAAAAGAAAGAAGAAAAACCAACAACAACAACAAAAAGCATGAATGCTTATGACCTTTAATTATAAGAAAAACTCTTCGAATATACTGATTTATTTATTTTTACATTAATCTTCTTTTGCACAGACAGGAAAAATCAGAATCTGTTAAAATACTATAAAATGCATTTACAAACATAATATTAATGTGAACTTAAAGTATGGCTAATTACCTGTAATTTGAATGGTAAAACTTTAAATTACCTCAAATATTGGTTAAATATCCTTTGATCCAAAAAAAAAGGGAAAAATATGGAAGCTTGTATCCGCATTGAAATAAAAACAAGCTTCCATAGAAAATTCCGTAAAAAAATTAAAAATAAAATACAGATCTGACAATTAATATATACTATTACCTATATGGTGTAAAGTGAAGACTTTAGATATGCATCTCACATGCAGAATATTCCTCAAATTAAACCATCAAAATAAAAATAAGCAAAATCAAAACTTTCACTAATTGTCACAAATGTGCAAATAAAAACAGCTAAATAATTATTAAATCATTAAATAAAATAATATGTTTTAGGTAACTAAAACATATATATATATATATATATATATATATATTTTTTTTTTTAAATTATTATTATTTTTTTAACATAAATTTATGTTTAAATAAGATAAAAACTCCAGTTTTGTGGCCAGTAAAAATATTTCTCAATTATTATTTTTATATTTCTTCTTTGTATAGAAATATTCAGCCTATTTATTTTTTCTTAATTTAAACAGCAAAGAAAGAAAAAAAAAAGAAAAGAAAAAAGAAAATATATTTTTAGACGTTTTTTTTTTCACTCACCAGCACAACAGAGCAAAAGAATGGCAGCTCTCAGAGGCCACATATCCAGACGTGTTCGAATATCTCCAACTGAGAAACATCAAATAAAGATCCAGTGGTCAGAGACACAGTCCTCTCATTATTTCCTTCCAATAATTGTCATTCCCACAAACAAGAGAAATCCCATCGAGTCTTATGGTGGGACATTATTCGATCCCTGCAAAACAATGACAGAGTCGCTTGCTTTACACGCTCTGTTCCATCTCTAATCGGTCTGAAGAAAGATCTACCCATCCTCAGGTGTAACTGTGAACTTTGGAGCGTCTTATCGGCACGATCCTGTTCTCTGCTGTTGGCCTCCACCCATTAAGGGGCGTCTATTAGCCACATCTAGAATTTCAGGTTTTCACAGCTGAAAAACTGAAACTGGAAATGAAGCACTTCTCAGAAAGGCGTAGGAGGAAGGAAGCACACCTTCAGGCCAGGATGTGGAAGTTTCAGTTGGCACGTGCTGCTCTATATTACCTGTAATGACACAAAACACAATCATTTTACAGCATGACATCATGTGTTACAGAATGTGTGACTGACAAACAAAAGATTAACCTCAACTACAAAAAGATGCACACGCTGTAATAAGGCTCCGATCATCTTGACCTTTGTGCTTTTAAAATATGTGCTTTATATATATATATATATTTATATATATATATATATATGAAGAGTTCAGATGCAAAAGCCTCTAAATGCCATTTGAAATATACAGTATATACATATACACACACACTTAAAAAAACGTTGGGTTGTTTCAATCCAAATTTGGGTCAAAGATGGAATTAAAAAAATTTACAGTTGAAAGTTGAAGTTGGGTTAAAATTTTTAAATTACATTTTTAACCCAACTTTTGGGTTTGTCCATATTTTATCTAAATCTGGGTTCAGACAACTCGTGCATGCATGCGTTTATATACATACATATATATATACATGCATACATACATAATATACATATACGTATAAATAAAATGTATGTATGTAGTATGTATGCTGTATGCATAATACACACACACACACACACACACACACACACACATATATATATATACACACACAGTATATAGTATATAGTTATTATTATTATTATTACCCCATCTCTGCTCTCTGAAAGACGTGTCATCCACCATGTCTGGCGAAACAACAATGTCCATCCTACTCTTATTTTCTGTTTGAGTCGAGTTCTGTCACAGATGTGATTCCTCACAACTCCTATTTCACAGAGATCTGTCAGACAGAAGGACATTTTCGGCAAGCTATTCCATAAAATCACAAGCACCTTTAATCTCAAACAGATAGTGAGGATAACGGCGAAAATCCAGATAGAGAGTGTATAATAATCTAACACTCTCAGACAGGTGAAACATACAGAACAGGTAATATGATGCACTGCGGGAACACAAACACAGTTCCACTTTTCAGGAGACTGTATCTTAAACATCACTTTGTAAAATTCAAATAAGTTTGTTTGTAATTGCACATTGCATTGGACACTTACTGTAAATGTGATGTATTATTGCACAGCAGAATATGTTCAACTTTCTCCGCATGCATACAGTATATTCTCATGTAGGGCGATATATACAGTACCAAGCATCCACTGTTTGGCTCATTTCCATGTTGAATTCAGACTGTTCTGAAGGTGTGTTTGAGTTTCATCTTCTGGCTGTGTGGACCGTCTTCCCACTCCCGTCACTGAGACGATTCAAAGCGAGTGTGTCCTGACTCAGATCTCAGCTCTGAAGCCAGTCATCGGTGGAGACGACAGATCTGAGCTCCTCTGCCTCAGGAAAGCCATCGCTGACTGTCCTCCAACGCACAGCCAAACACTCCTCTCCAACACCACACATTATTGTGTACCTAGATCTCGGCAGAGACGTTCACGTCAAGAATAGATGAGGCAGATCTTCTTCAGGGTTACGTCTCATCATGATTGAGGCGCCGTGTCGTATGCGAATTATGGTTTGCAAAACTGCAAAGCATCACATCTAAAGGTCAAGTGTGTAATTCTGCACCACTAGCAGCAAATACTGTACACTCTTAGAAGAAATGGTTCTATTTAGAACCAGAAATGGAATCATATATGGAACTCCAAAATGGTTCCAAATTTCCTATTGGCCAAGTACGGAACCCCAGGGTTCTATATAGAACACAGAGGAACCCTTTTTTTAAGAGTGTATAGAACCTTTTAGGGGTTCCAAATATGTAGTGCTGATAGAACCTTTCAAGGTTCTATATATAACCTTTTCTTCTAAGAGTGTAAGTTTGAGTGTTCCGACTGGACGTGACAACATGTTATGGCATTTTTGTTTTGTTTTTTGCTTGTCTGAACAATTGAAGAATGGTGCACTATTTCTGCAATTCTGTTTGGTGCCACTAGTGCAGAAATTACGCACTGTAAAAAAAAAAAAAAGTGTAATCGTGTGGGATTTGTGGGATTCACTCTGATAGTATTTGAGACAACTGTGCAATTAGAAATTGAAATTCCAGTTAAGGTGCATAAATTATTAAAGAATAGTCACCTATGATGTCATGATCCTAAATAACATCCACTGTTCTTCTACTTCGCTAACAACCTTCTGGGATGACCCTTTGTCAAGCGATTACACTCTTCACTTCCACCTACGGATAGCATCCCCCTTCCCACAATGTCCTTCAGGGATGCAAAAGCGTCATTCGGAGTTGGCCTGTGTGTGAACCACTGAGAATGTGAGAGGACTTTAATGAGAGAGAAGACGCAGCATTATCAAAATCACACCGCTATAAAATGCAAGGTGTTCTTTGTCTCCATGGAAGAAAAGAAAGTAATTACACAGCCCTGACAGCTGGATCGATAGCACCGTCGTATCCCTTGGAAACTGAGCTCACCTGCAGCGCTGGAGAAGAGATGAGCTCACACACACTCACAAGAGCTCAGTGATAATTGGAGGACACGTCTAACCTCACACTGCTATAGTCATACCGACTTATTTTAATATCAGTGAGATACTAAATTCATATTTTGAATTCGTTTTTTTATGTGTCATTCACATTTTGTTTCAGTTTTTTTAGTACATTAAGTTACACTTTATTTCAATAGTCCACTACAGTCAGCATCAACGTCATAGAAGAACCATTGTTGGTTCCCCAAAGAGCCTTTCAGTCAACACTCTTTCTTAGTGTGAAGAACATTCTAAAAAGCCATAAGAACCCCCAAAGGGATACTTCAGGATTTAGCTTTGTATTAGTAGAAAACCTGTGGTATTTTCAAATTACCGTGCGTTCCACCCTCATATCCCACTGAGACGATAGATTTATGTATTTTTTGTTTATGTACATTTTGCGTCATCGGAGGATGTTTTTGTCCAAAGGCTAAAGACTACAGTCAGTAGTCGGGTCTGTCCCGCATGTCCTCAACCCGCCCATAGAGGGCGATCTCACTCACAGAATGAACACACAGTGTCGGCCATCTTTTTTTGGAAGCTAAGCTAGCAGGCTCTTGTTCTGTGGAGAAAGCTGAGTAGTAGGGGTTACCATCCTCTTTTTCCCGGACATGTCCGGCCGTCGATGTCCGGGATTCAGCTTTTGCTTTCTGCAGTCGCCATTCATTGTTTACAAGCACAGCTTTTGTTTCAATCTAACTGAATTCATTCCGACTGGTGGATCTGAATGTAGTGTTTTTATGAACACCAAACAAGTGACCGGTTGATGTGCGTTTTAACATTGCTAAGAAAATCGCTTATCGAGATTTGATGTCGCTCATCGGTAATCACGCCGTCGGCCCTCACTCGTCCCGCTCGCTACAGTAAACATATAACGAATGGCGACTATAGAAAGCAAAAGCCGAATCACGGAAATTTTGGGCGATCTCGAAACACATTTTCGGGCAGACTCATCACGGAGACTAACTAGTAGCCTAGACTTGTTGTTGTTTAACTACTGCGCGGTTACCGGTAGGCGTGGCCTCCAAGGGCAGTGAAGCAAGTGCATTCTGGGAGTTGTTGTCTTTCATCCACATAAGCCAAAAATACATTTTCAGGCTTTTCTCAGTCTAGAAAGCTCCAAATTCAAAAATAATTTCACATTTCTTCTACATGAATGACACATTTTAAATACACATTCATCTTTCCAGAGGTGAAGTATCTCTTTAAGAACCTTTTGTGGAATGAAAACGTTCCAAGGCTCTTCATGGAACCATCGATGCCAATAAAGAACCTGGAGTGAAGACATTCTACTGCTACATGTCAACGAACTAGTAGACTGTAGGTTCGGGTTAGTAGAATTAGTTGACATGTAGTTGCAAAGTTACTTTTAGTCAGTAGAATATCTTGGGAGACTCAAAATAAAGTGTTAGCAGATATTAAACAGACAATCTACTAATACTCTATTAAAAGTGAGAAGACATGTAGCTGCAAAGTTACTTATAGTTTGTAAAATGTCTAAAGTAGACAATTGAAGAAAAAAAAAGAAGTGTTACCTAAGTTTAAGTTACCTATGTTTTCTTGGTTTAGGTTAAAAAAAAAAAAAATATATATATATATATATATATATATATATATATATATTACACTTTTAGATTTAGTAAACTGTACTTGATATAACCAGGGAAACTTGTTTCATTCATAAAAAAAGAAGAAAGTCATCACACTCACCTTCATGTTGACTATTCTGCGACTATTTTCTGGCTTCCGTGAAGCACACAAGATGTTTCTGAGTTTCTGTTTCTGTTTTTCCATACAATGAAAGTGAAAGATGGATTCATATTATCTGGACCAGCCTGAAAAATAGAGATTTCAAAAACATTTACAAGTTGTTTGAGCTCCAGCAGAGACATTCTGAACACAGTTTGAGACATTGTCGATCTTTTCAGAAACTCTACAGGAGCCGAGCACGATTATTGAGGCCTTTTTAAGGAGAAACATCTTTATGACTCATGGAATGAGACGGACTCTCATTCAGTTCTGCATTCAATCTCACTCCAGTCTACGAGAAACAATTGAGATATTACCGAGATGTGCGGTTTTTCTTTTCTCATGGCACAACCCAGGCAGCTCGATTACACTTAGATCGATTTTGTCTCTGCCTGACGGATCAAACCACACTGACCTCCAGAAACATTTTTCTAAATTCCGTTTGCAGTGACATTTTCCTTAACTATTGATCACGGCGACACGGAAAGCATGATGAATAACAATAGCAAAAAAAGCCAATTAGGCCTATCTGGGCACTAAAATACTTTGATATTGAAATAACGCCGCTAGACAGAGAAAAGGCAAGATGCATGCATTAAATACAAGACTGTGAAATCGCTACCCTTTAGGGTATGTGAAATGATCAAAATATGCTGCTTCAGATACTGTAGGCACCTCACCGATCCGCACAGAGGATGAACGGCCTCTGGGAATTCTGCTCCTTTATGCTGGAGCGAGTTAAACTTCAGAACACAAAGAGAAAACAAGGTAAAAGCACTCGTAACTTTTAAGTCACTTTAAGATCCTCCATGGAAAAGCTTTTAAACAATGTCAAAATCCGACTGAACACCAAAGCCAGAGCCCAGAAGCAGCACGGCAGCACAATCACACACGCCTCGCTCAGAAGTCTCTCTCAATGATTTTGTGCTTTCTGAAGAAATGACTGAATTCTCTTGTCTGCGGTGCTGTGGCATATGCTGTATGGAGCTGGGCCATACATCAGACATGCATGACATATTTGCAATAATTTTGCTGGCATTAAAAATGAAGCAATATTGTGTGTTTTTCTATTTATTATTCCTATAAAGGCTAATTCACACCACACAGACAAACAAGTTGGATTTAGAACTTTATGAAAAATAACTCTACCCCAACAGAGACTAACAAACACTGATTGAACATGGTCAGTCAGGTGAAAAAAAAGCCTGACCAACACCGACAGATGGGGTAACACACTGGTTTTCGTTTGTGTGTGTGAATTTGCCTATGGTGTGTGTCCACTGGTATGGAACGAGCGGACCAGAGAGAGCGTTTTCAATTCATTCCTATAAGTTGGGCTTTAGAGACAAACGGGGGTGGCAGCCAATCGCTCTGAGGTTTAGGCTCTGACGTCTGTTTTGAGCGTTAAAAATATGCAGGTTGTGCTGTAGTTTATGTGCGTAAATCATATTTCTTTGTACACTTTGTTATATATGAAGAGATCAGATGCAAAAGCCTCTATTTGAAATTTTCTTCTAGAATGATCATTTTTATCAAGCTTGTATATTTAAGTTCAGTGATTTCACTTAAATGGCAATGATAATTACCTATTAATTGTTATTTAAGTGAAATTACTGAACTTAAATATACAAGTTTGATAAAAATCATCATTAAAGAAGAAAATTTCAAATGGCATTTAGAGGCTTTTGCATCTGAACTCTTTATATACTGTCTATACACTCACCTAAATGATTATTAGGAACACCTGTTCAATTTCTCATTAATGCAATTATCTAATCAACCAATCACATGGCAGTTGCTTCAATGCATTTAGGGGTGTGGTCCTGGTCAAGACAATCTCCTGAACTCCAAACTGAATGTCAGAATGGGAAAGAAAGGGGATTTGGCGATGCCTTGTTCCCACTGTGCAGGCTGGTGGTGGTGGTGTAATGGTGTAATGGATGTTTTCTTGGCACACTTTAGGCCCCTTAGTGCCAATTGGGCATCGTTTAAATGCCACGGCCTACCTGAACATTGTTTCTGACCATGTCCATCCCTTTATGCCCACCATGATGGCTACTTCCAGCAGGATAATAAGCTTTTTAATGTCCCAAAGCTCGAATCATTTCAAATTGGTTTCTTGAACATGTCAATGAGTTGACTGTACTAAAATGGCCGCCACAGTCACCAGATCTCAACCCAATAGAGCATCTTTGGGATGTGGTGGAACGGGAGCTGGATGTGCATCCCACAAATCTCCATCAACTTCAAGATGCTCTCCGATCAATATGGGCCAACATTTCTAAAGATTGCTTGTTGAATCAATGCCACGTAGAATTAAGGCAGTTCTGAAGTAATACAAAGTAATCCTTTTAGGTGAGTGTGTTAAATATTGCAGTTTGGATACTTTCATTGTGATTATATAAGCTGGGTTTACAAACGTTTCAGAAACAAAGCTTTCCTCTTTCCAGCTGTGTTAAAACCCCCCAGAATAAACACTTTTAGGCATTTTAGCATTTTTCCGCTGAAGAGGACAGTCATATATGAGAGCAGTAAAACACTAAAACTGTAAAGTACTCACCCTCATGTCATTGAACGACACTCTAATATCACAACAGTTTATAGTGAACACATCTGTCAAGGCCCGAAGTGGAGTAACGACAAAAAAGTTCAATAAAAACACAGCCCAAAGATAATATTTTAATCAATTTGTGGTGCTTTTATTTTATAGTAAAATAAATTCTATAAAATAAAAGCACCCCCCCCCAAAAAAAAAAAAATATCTGTAGAAATATTCAACACTATCTCACGACCAATTCGTACGAATTCGACACATGATTAAAAAGTGGCTAATTCGTACTAATTCGTACGACCTCACTCGTACTAATTCGTACGATTTGTCTAAACCCACGTGATGGTTAGGTTTAGGGGCGGGGTCAGGGGTAGGTCATACGTACGAATTCATACGAATTGGCCAATTCGTAAAATATGTACGATTTAGCAAAATCGTATTAATTCGTACGAGTGAGGTCGTATGAATTGTTACGAATTAGCCACTTTTTAATCATTCGTCAAATCCGTACTTGGTCGTGAGATCGGGTTGAAATATTCAATAAAATACAATACAATGAAATGAAACTGATGCTTTTATTTTATAGTTTCTGTGCAAAAAAGCAATAAAATGCAATTCAATGCGATGAAAAGAACAAAATCCTGGGCCTGCTCTTAGCTCACTTTAAGCCTTCAGTCATCAGTCATGAGTTTCAGTCACTTACACAGCTCTACACTATGTCATTCTGACTCAACTAAAATCGCAACGCATTAAACAAATGCATGTGCAGAAGATGTTGCAGACCAAGTATGAATCATTATCAGTGTCAGCATCTTCTGTCTTCAGGAGTTCAGACATCACCAACTCAGACAAATGGCTGCAGGACTTCATTTGTCAGTGAACGTCAGGGACGTCCAGCTATTCATCTCCATGGAGAGAAACCTCAGTTCAACAGTTTAAAACCAACTCAAGGTTGGTCACCCGAGAGCTGTTATGGCATGTTTTCCATCAGGGGACATGGGAGATCAATACGGCAGTGTAATTCTGGATCATCATAGCTGCTTAATTCAATAAGCAAAACACACCTTGAAGTGTCCCAGAGGATTTAGCTGGCGCACTGTCAACCAAAGCCTTGCAAGTGTAGATAGTCTGCCCCAAAGCCAGACTTGCACAGAGACTACAAATGATTTCGTCCTGTATACTCTATCAGTGCAGAGCAGATTTAAGATAGAGAGAGGTGGACCTTCACACACACGAGGCTATCTCTTGTTTATCTCAACGGTAGACCATGCAGCCATGGACATTTCTCAAAGAGATAGCTAAAACTTTTAGGACATATTTGTTAAAGGGGTCATGACATGAAAATGAATCATGTTTGGCGCTTGACATATAACATAAGAAGTCTTTGCACCATTAAAACATGCTTAAAACATCTTCCTCATTATAAACAAAGCATTTATTTAAAGGAGTAGTTCACTTAAAAAAAAAAAAAACTTTTGCTGATAATTTACTCACCCCCATGTCATCCAAGATGTCCATGTCTTTCTTTCTTCAGTCGAAAAGAAATGAAGGTTTTTGATGAAAACATTCCAGCATTTTTCTCCATATAATGGACTTCAATGGGGTCCAAACGGTTCAAGGTCCAAATGAGAGTTTCAGTGCAGCTTTAAACGACACCAGACGATGAGTAAGGTAACTGAAAAAAAGCTGAAATAAATATTGCAAGTTAATTCAGACTGAAATATACTTTACATTCTAGATTTCACTTACTAGAGTTGGTGTCATCAACTTAAACTTAAACTATTATTTTGTTAACTGAAATAAAGCTGAAATAAACACTGCTTTCTAGTTTTACTATCAGGGTTATTCTTGTTACAAATTGCTAACACTTTGCAATAAGGTTTAACATTAGTTAACTACATTAATTAGCATGAACTGATAACTACACTTATACTGCATTCATTAATCTTTGTTAATGTTAATTTCAACATTAACTAACACATTATTAAAATCTTGTTAACATTAGTTAATGCACAGTGAACTAACAAAGATTGACAAATAAAGTATTGCGCATGTTAGTACATTAACTAATGAACCTTATTGTAAAATTAAGACATTATTTGTGAATTGAAATAAAGCTTACATTTTTTCTTTTTATTATTGTGAACCAAAAAATAGTTCATTAAAATAATAATTGAATAAATATTAGATGGAAAACATAATATCACAGTAGCCTATATAAATTATATGTGCTTTCTTCAAGCTTTCTACTACAATCTCAACTAAGATTCCTGTGATCCTAGTTCCTCTGAGGCTTTAAAGTGTGTTTTCGCTGTGGTTACATCACTGACAAAGGCCACACACAGATTTCAGAGTGGTTTGTTGTTGGTATGTTCACTTCTCTAATGACACAAAGGAGAAGAGTTAACTTCTCTAATCCATGTACACTGAGTGCTTTGTGTGGTGAGAGACAATATTCCCTTAAAAATCACGAGATAATTTAACACTCAAACCACTCAACACTGCAGGAAACCAACATAGACTTTACAGCGGTGCGCTTCAGTGAGCAAACAATGGTTGTTTCAGGTTTAGCCTACAGCTAACAATGCACTCAAACAACACATCACAGATATGTTCGATAAAAGCAACACATCTATCTTTATAAAACCAATATGTTATAGTTACAGACGCTCCAGAATGAGCATGTGCATATTAACCTTGATCATTTTTGTTGTTGTTGTTTTCTGATTACAGCTAAAAAAATCTGCTATACTAGATAGTTGGCAAGATATAGTGCAAACCTGCTGGTACTCTGGTTTAGAGAATGATAGTCCACTCCCATGAAGCATTGCAGATGAGGTTATTGAGTTAATTGGCAATACTCTTTAAATATACCATTTATAAGTATTTGCAATGCATCATGAGAGTATGTTAAATTTATCCCACAGTCTGTCTTTGTGTGATATAAAACATTTTTTTAAACTAAATTGCCCAAATCAAAGTTGTGATTCATCTCGGAGCTGGTTGGTTCGGTTCATGGTGTTGAATCTGTATTTAAAGGAGTTGTTCACTTTAAAAAAAAATAATAGTGAGACCTTTGTTCCTCAAAAGAAACTTGAAACATCCATTAACTAAAGCTTCACACTTTAGTCTATGGTCCAATTCTCACTATTAACTACGAATTTTGCCTCGATAAACTCCTAATTACTTCTTATTAATAGTTAGTTGGTCCTTTTAGGTCTAGGGTAGAAATAGGATTAAGGGATGTAGAATAACCCATTAATATGCAGCCCATTCTCACCCCCAAGGCGTCACTTAACTGACGCCTTGGGAAGCATTTGGACATGCTTCAATATCTGACGCTTTAGGTAACACAGTCTCATCCCAAAACGTCATATAACTGACGTTTTGGGACGTATTTTGACCATACGTCAATATCCGCCTTTTTAGGGCCCCCTTAAACGTCGGTAGATGGTGATCCCGGGCCGTCATACAACTGACGCTTTACCTTTAACGTCAGTTAGGTGACGGGTTAGGTTTAGGGTTAGGTTTAGGTCTGGGGTAGAGTTAGGATCCCATAACCTCATCTACCGACGTTTAAGGGGGCCCTAAAAAGGCGAATATTGACGTATGGTCGAAAGACGTCCCAAAACGTCAGTTATATGACGTCTTGGGATGAGACCGGGTTGCTTTAGGCGCCCTTTAGCGTCAGTTAGATGACGCCCTAGGATCGCGTGTACCCTACCCCCACCCCACACCTAAACCTAACCGCGTCCTCTAACTGACGCTTTCCTTTAGCGTCAGTTAGATGACGCCGTAGGATCGCGTGTACCCTACCCCCACCCCACACCTAAACCTAACCGCGTCTTCTAACTGACGCTTTCCTTTAGCGTCAGTTAGATGACGCCGTAGGATCGCGTCATGTAAGTGACGCTAAAGGGCGCCTAAAACGTCAAATATTAAAGCATGGTCAAAGGTGACGCCTTGGGGTGAGAATGCGTTGTAATATGTGCTTTATAAGTACCAATACCAGCCTAGTAATATGCCTGCTAATAAGCAACTAGACCAGTGAGACTAGTGAGAATTGGACCATAAACTAAAGTGTTACTCAATTTTGTTTTGTGTAAATGGTTTTAGTTTTAGTACACTAACTCCAGTGACTAAGTAAACCCACAGGGTTTGTGCTGAAAGATTAACTGTGGTGCACACTGGGTATTAGTATGCCAACAGTGTTTCTCGCCGAATATAATATCTTTAAGATTAATGGGGTGAAAAAGGGCAGAGCATTGTACAAACACAATTAACCCCATGTGCAGTCCATCACGCTAATAGAAACACATACTGTAGAATTATGGGATATTTAGCTTTTAAATAGCTCAAGAACATAGGAACAAATGATTACTGAAATCAGTGAGCCTGACCCATGTCAACACGCTAAAGCTAATGCTAATATTAACATCCTTGAAAGAAATAGTGGGTTTCCATTCCTATAAAGTTTCTATAATAAGTCCTGCATGATTTAGACTGAAGACAAGCAGACATGCAGGTCGCATACGGGAAAACAGTGTGTGTTTGTAATGTACACACACACACACACACACACAGGTGAACATCCCTCATGGTCCAACAATGCCTCTGGATTACACAGCACAAACCGAGAAATTTGCATTAATAAAACAATAAGCCACTCGAGGATGTTACATTAATCCGCTTCACATTGTGCATAACGACACACTTTAATTTGGGTAAAATCACTTCAACTCACAGCCTCGGGTGGCTTGTTGTTTTAAAACAGCAATATGTTTAAAGACACCAATGTTCAATAAGTACGTTTTTATTAAAGGAATATTTTACTCTCCAAAACCATGTTAATAGGTGATATCGTTGGACTAAGACGACGTTTAGTGGAATTGCATGGTGAACAGAGCATTACAATTTTGGGAAAAATCACTTTAACACACGGCCTTGAGTGGCTTATTGTTTTTTTTTTAACTGCAATATGTTAAAAGACATTTGTTCTGTGGAAGATAAAAGGAGATGATTTGAGGAATGTTCACGCTGCTCTTTAATGAAATCAATATGGATGGTGACCACAGCAGTCATCATATCAATTCATGCAAAATGTTTATTGTTTATTGGAAATTTGACTTTTTAACCAGTAGGGCTGGGTAATAAATATCGATTTGTCGATATTAATCGATTCTCATCTTTACGAACCGATATCGATTCTTAAATCTCAAGAATCGATTAGTCATCCTGTTTCATTTGAATGAATGGATCATTGTATCGCGGCTGCGCGCATCCAAAAAAAATCGCAATAATCTTTGTCCTTTGTTACTATTGATATGAAACAAAGTCTGTATTTTCAAATTACGTCCATTTTCTTTAGAAATTCAAAAACATAAATAGCGTTTTGGCGCTGTGGCGTGAGATCGCTCTGGCGCAGCTCAGCGTTGATCTCTCTTCCGGCTTAATAATACCAGACACAGTGCGAAATAAACATGAATGAGCATCTGAAAGTGTGTTAAAGATAGAGTACGACTTATCGAAATCCGTATCATGTCACATTGATTCGCTCAATCAGCGTTTCAACCGTGGAAAGACGTCAACAATGTCATGCATCGTCATATTTACCGCAGAAAACGCACATAAACTCGTTAGTCAGCTACAAAAAATAACTCTAGAGAGGAGCATTTTGCTAAATCTATACACCATATTACATATGCATTATAATCTTAATGTTTTTCAATATTTAATGCATATTTGAATAAATCTGGCAGCCACCATTTAAATGTTTAGATTTCATATAATCTTCTTATAAAAATAAATAAAAGTGTAATTTAAGTGTTTGTATAGCTACAAAACAGTTCATTATTACCTTCATGTTAGGCTAATGAAGCCTAGTAGGCTACAACTATAGACTCCCACAGTTTACAGCATTAGTTAAGAGATTTAATTTGCCATTTATTGCAACTGATGTCCAAAAATCAATATTGAATCGAAATCGAAAATCGAATTGCAAGCTTGTGAATCGAATTGTGAAATTTGTGTCAATACCCAGGCCTATTAACCAGTATGTGTGATACTGTAGAAGTCTCGTGCTATTTCTACAGAGTTGATGTCTACATGGTGTTCAAAATTCATTTCCAATTCAGTTCCTTAGTAGCAGACGTATAATTGCACAGGGTTTTTGGACTAAAAGCGGTCTTTTGTTGCCTTCCTAAAACACTTTTGTGTGTTCTTGGTACCGACTGTGGCTCAAATGTAACTTCATTCACTTCACTGATAGCTTCTCTCAGATTTGCTAACCTCAGCAGAGAGCAGCCGAACATGGGCGCTAAGAAATGAGAGAACCGATTCACTGGAATCTACTTTCACTTTTGTGCTTGGTGCAATGTCTTTGAAATTCACAGAGCTGAGCAGGAACTCAGAGCAAGAGAAGCAGTGAGAGTTCATCTGAGGATGACAGATTGCTTTGGGGTTGCCATTTGTAAGAAAAACTGCAGCTTTCTGAAACATTCTTGTGGGGAAACAAAGAGATCTTGATCACTCACACATGCACTTTATCTTCTGCGTGCTGCAACTTGAATACACACATGTATAAATGAGAGAAGATACTCAGAGTTCCCCTCAGCAAATGAATTAATCACAAACATATGCTCCGTTTCAGACACAGACACACTGCATTCGAATCCCCTCAAACTATTCATTTATTTGTACACGCTATATCTGAATATTTGCAATAAACTAAAAGGGACATTTCATATTTATAACATTGATGCATTAGTCAGGCGCTTTTATCCAAAGATGAACAGGAGCAATTTATCAAAAATCCATCAATATTCATAATATACAATGACAAAACATTTAAATACAACCCCAAAATGTAAGTGAAGTGAAGCTTGTTTTTGCCACAGAATGAAAAATAAAAAGGTGACTTTTTATCTCGAAATTCTGACTTTTTTTCTCACAATTGTGATATAAAGTTGCAATTGCGTGATATAAAGTCAGAATTGCGAGATAATTGACCTATGGCTAAGCCACGCCCCCTCCACTCACTCGGATACACAGGCGCTATGGCAGCGGTCACAGGAGGCAATTGGTGATTTTTGGAGACAGAAAGATTATATATCATCTTGAAGTCACCTAAAGGGCCTTAACTAGGCATTGGAGGGTTATATTAATAATTTTATTGTTGAGAAGGTCGATGAAAAGCTTCAGCTCCAGGCAAAGATTGTTGAAGCAGAGAATGTCCGAGTGTATTGTTAGCTGCGCACTGTGATTGGCTCATCGCGTTTGAGGGCCCGGCTTAGCCATAGGTCAACTGCGAGATATTAAGTCAGAATTGTGTGATTTAAAGCATGTCATAAAGTCACAATTGTGAGATTTAAACTATTCTGAGAGGAAAAAAAAGTATTTTTCCTTAGAATTGGCCTGATAACTCACAATTCTGAGAAAAGATGTCAGAATTGCGAAATGTAAACTTGCAATTGGGAGATAAAAAGTCAGAATTGTGAGATAAAAAGTCTCAATTCTGTTTTTTTCCCCCTCAAAATTGTGACTTTATTTCTCAGAATTAAATCTCAAATTTCTTTGGTAAAAAAAAAAAAAAAAAATTCCAATGTTTGATTCCAGAAGATACAACCCCAAGCTGTAATATTTGAAGAAGGTCAACAGTGAAACAATCCATCATACCATGTTACATTTTTCATCGCTCCACCCTGGTTATCAAGAATAGCAGGACAATGTCATTGTAGCAGTACTGAATTTCAGGTCAATCACACAATGAGATTATTTGCCAAAAACGAGTCTCACACTGACCTCACGTTTCACCTTTCATTCCTCATGTTTCTCAGTCTGCTCACAGCAGAACGTGCAACAAGTAACATAATTCCCCTGAGAAAATCTATTCTAACACCAATCAGAAGACCTGAAGTTCACACCGACACACAAAGCTCGGAGTGAGAGCAGTTTTTGGGCATTCATGGATTCTGTATTGTGCCCGACGCATCTGCTGAGATGAATGTTGCCTCCATAAATCAGTGTTATTTCGACAAGCTTTCGACTCAAAGGCTGAATAAGTGTGATACTGAAGCCATTTTCCAAACATGGCCAGATTTGTGTATGACGATCACTAACATCGCAGATTTTTTATCGACACTATCAATCCTCAACAGTGCATCTTTTCAATGAGAGGCATGAGTATTTAAAATCAGGCAGCATTTAAAGGGGTGGATTGAACTTTAGTTAGTGTGTAATGTTCCTGTTTGGGCATAAACAACATCTGCAAATTTACAACGCTTCAAGTTCAAAACAAAGGAAGATATCACAACCCTAAAATTTACATAAACCCCGCCCCCGGGAACACGCAGTCCATTTTGAGAAGAGGAAGAGTTTTAATTTGCGTTTAAATACAGTCGTGTCAAAAAACTGGCAAACGGACAAAAAACAAAAAGATTGTCTATAAGGCCTTACCGGTCTAGAATCTGAAATATAAAATCCTCATGAATACGAATTATATAACCATAATTACCCAACCCGGTCTCATCCCAAGACGTCATATAACTGACGTTTTGGGACGTCTTTTGACCATACGTCAATATTCGCCTTTTTAGGGCCCCCTTAAACGTCGGTAGATGAGGTTATGGGATCCTAACTCTACCCCATACCTAAACCTACCCCTAAACCTAACCCATCACCTAACTGACGTTAAAGGTAAAGCGTCAGTTGTGTGACGGCCCGGGATCGCCATCTACCGACGTTTAAGGGGGCCCTAAAAAGGCGGATATTGACGTATGGTCAAAATATGCCCCAAGACGCCAGTTATATGACTTTTTGGGATGAGACTGTGTTAAATTACCAGCTCATCTGAGCCTCCACACTTCAGATGCCCCTCAATCCAACACTCATGACCTGCATGAGACTCGAGATGCTCTGACATAACTTTTTTGAGTGTAGAACTGCATGTCCTTAACAAGACAACATCAGTATGAACTGATGACTCACTTTAAAGTATATTCCTCCTACAGCATGACCGTAAGGTCACAGCGCTCTTGGTTTGAGAAATTAGCATCCTCCTCAGAAAATGGATCTTGTAGAAGATTGCAATCGCATTAACATTTCAAGTGACCTCTTTCACGAGCCTGGACTTGTATTGATCAGCGAATGCACTTCAGGTCACCGTGTGGCAATGAAATAACAAGGACAGTGTTAGATCTTTACTAAACCAACTGCAACCATATCAATAGAGACATCAACAGCTCTTCGGCCACCCAACGCCTCGGATGCGGATGATATCTCTGTGTCCTCAGCAAACGAGTAATTTCTGTAACGATGATGATGATGATTTCTATATCATAACACAGACCTTCATAAATCGAATCTGTTCAAGCTCAGACACTTCATACTTACTCAAATGGACAGGAAAAAAAAGAGTTAAAGTTAGTCATTGACATGAGGATGTCAGTTTGAAGATTATATTTATATTTTTTGAAACATGTTTCAATATTTTGACATCAAAGAATTAATTGAATCTGTCCAAATCTTTATTTTCCACTTTCGACCAATAAGATCACTCAGCAAGACAATGCCAACTTATCAATGTGCATTACATTCATTGTGTTTTTTTTTTTTTACGGCAAGTTTTATTTGAGTCAGAAGTATGTGGTTATTCTTTATTAATCACTAAAGAATATTGTTTCAGGTTCTAATGAATTCCTGAAGAATTATCTAATCATTATTTATTAATTAACAATTGATTTCCTTATATTTTCACTTTAGAATACTGTTCCAGGTTCTTATCTAATAATTATTCATTAATTACTAAACTAAAGTGTTACCGATATTTTCAGTTTCCCTCAGTCTTTGCCTCAAATACATGAATTTAATCAATGGCATTCAATACTGAGGAAAACAGACACACCGAGTACTGTATATACAATTTTAAACTAATCTTATGTTAATTATGACAAAAGCACTTGATTGATTTCTTACAGAACACACTCACAAAACCACACAGGCATTACGTGTATTTGTTAAAATTGCTACTTCTATTAATAACATTAGTGAATAAGAAAGGTCACAACTCAGTGTAGTTTTGTATAACTGTTCATTAGTTACTTCTTAGTTATTATTCTTGAAACTTAATTCACTTAAAAACAAAACTTTTTCTGATAATTTACTCACCCCCATGTCATCCAAGATGTCCATGTCTTTCTTTCTTCAGTCGAAAAGAAATTAAGGTTTTTGATGAAAACATTCCAGGATTTTTCTCCATATAATGGACTTCAATGGGGTCCAAACGGTTCAAGGTCCAAAAGACACTTTCAGTGCAAACTACAAACTGTTCAAAGGCCTTTAAACGATTCCAACGATCAAAACGAACGAATCTTTTTCCGAGTCAATTCGTTCAGAACGAAATGAACGAATTGACTCGGAAATAGATTCGTTCATTTTGATAAACGAGTTTGAACGAACGCGCATCACAGAACAGAGCAAGGCGACCATTTGAGCTTATAAAACTTAAGCTTTTTTATTTTCTTTTTCAAATGAGCGATCGTTTCGCTTGATAAGACCCTTACTCGTCATCTGGAATCGTTTAATGCCCTTTGAACACTTTGTAGTTTGCACTGAAACTCTCTTTTGGACCTTGAACCGTTTGGTTACCCGCAGACTGCAGCTTTAATAGAAAAAAAGTGTGACCAGAAACAGCAGAGAGTTAATGCGATCTACTGCAGAAATAATAAAAGTAGTAAGTTCTTCTACGGCACAGCCTGATAGTTTGATTGATTATTCAACGCCACGGCAGCTGCTTTCCTTATCAACAGTTCTGTGTACCACTCATCAGCCGCAGGACGCCTTCTGTTAATATTGGCTTCATATCTCCAGATTGCCTGGTCTCATATATTTACACAAGAGGTGTAAAGCATCAGCTTCTGTGAGATAATACTTAAAAATATATGATCTACTGTAATTCAGTTATGGCACTTGTATATCAGTCGGACGATCTCCTCCTGTCCTTCTTGGGCAGAAAAAGCTGTGGATCTGACTTCAAGCCAAAAGTCAAGCCAAAACTCCAATTTCTCGACCCCATTGGGAGAATAATATGAGCCTCGGTGTGAGCCTTTCATATCGCCTTTATGCTGGAACATTTACATAGGCGTAATTTCATTTGTGCCTCTTCTTCAGTGGGCTGTGATAAGATTTGGCAGACTGATAGGGGCTCATCGCAGCTGCTTCAGAGATTAAGACGGAGACTGTTTGTGGGGTGAGAAAAGCTCAAGGCAAGATACAGTAGTAGGCAAGGCTTACAGATAGTGGATGAAGCATGTTTGTAACTCTAGAGCCTCTGGGAATGCTTTGTTTCTCCCCAAAAAACGTTTTCACTATGGATATGACATACAGGTAAACTTACTTCAGTCGTTTTACTGAAACAAGCTCATAATAATGCATCTTTCTCTGGCGCTTGTTCTGTAAACTGCATTAGGTATAGGCAATTTGTTTTATAAACACTTTTTTGTTATACTGGTTGAAACTCTCTTCACATCGCAAAGTAATCAATAATAGAATTGGTCAAAATATTTAAAGTCCCCCAGAAGTCAAAAATGTTCTCCCTTAAACATCATCTTTGATCACCAAAATTCAATATTTAAACGTTTTTTCATGCACTGTAAAACGTGAATCATGGGTCTTGTAATTTTCATTTAAAAAAATTAAGGTGATAATTAAAAATATTGTGTATATATTTTATTAAGAAATGTATGGTTCAGTGTTGTATAGAAAATATTGAGAACATTTCATAACTAACATTTCATAACTAAACATGTTTTAAGGATACTGAAAATATAGGTAACACTTTAGTAGTTAATGAATAATTATTAGATAACTTAGAACCTGGAACAGTATTCTAAAGTGAAAATATAAAGAAATGAATTGTCAACTAATAAATAATGATTAGATAATTCTTCAGGAATTCATTAGAACCTGAAAAAGTATTCTTTAGTGAAAATATATGGGGAACCCATTAATAATTAATAAAGAATAACCACATACTTCTGACTCAAATAAAACTTGCTGTAAAAATAAACAAAAACAAAAGAAAAACACTATGAATGTAATGCACATAAAAAGTTATTTGCCGATCAATATCCTATAGGTAAATGTCTGCACTTTTTCAATAAAAAAATACCTATTGGTTCTTCAGTAATTCCTTGTTAAGTAAGAAACATCTAACGTGTTGCCAATAAAACAAATAGAACATTTTAATTAATACAATGTTGAAGTTACAAATAGAGCTGTTCTGTCCATGTCAAGTTTTGAGACAAAACACTGTAAAAAATATTGTTGGTTTAACTTAAAAAAATAACCTGGTTGCCTTAAAATTTTAAGTTCATTGAAAAAGTGAGTTAATACAGTGAAGGAGATTGATTTAATCATCAGAAACTCAAAATTATATGTTATCTGAACTAAATAAATTATTTAAGTTGATTTGACAAAAGAAAAAATGTGATTACTACACTGTAAAAAAATATTGTTGGTTTAACTTAAAAAAAAGTAAGTAACCTCGGTTGCCTTAAAATTTTAAGTTGATTGAACTGGAAAAAGTGAGTTAATACAACGAAGGAGATTCATTTAATCATCAGAAACTCAAAATAATAAGTTATCTCAACTAAATAAATTATTATAAAGTTGATTTGACAAAAGAAAATATGTTGTGATAACAAATCTTGAAAATTTTTTTTTACAGTGTGGTATCATAGCATGGTATGATCATATTGTTATCATAGCAAAAATGGACCAGATATGTATCACTATCATGGAATAAATGACTCATACACAAGATTGTAGTCATATCGCCCACTCGTTTTGTTAAATAATCGTTTTGACATGCACACTAACAGAATTTTCTATATTGGGTGAATTATCCCTTTAAAGTACACAGCATATGTTGCGTATATAGTGTATATAGGCACTAAAAACAAGAGTTGAATGTATCTGTAAGAATACCTAGGCATTATCTTGGCTACAAAGGCTGGAGAGCTGCTAAATATCTGATGGAAACGAGGATCTGAGGTGGAAGCAGAGATAAAGAATGAGCCAAGACAAAACTGCAGAGAGTGAGAGAGAGAAAGAGAGTCTGGAGGGTTGAAACTCTGAACAGTTGATCTGTGTTTATTCACACGACACCGCTTAACCTCTGCGATCCAAAACACACTCCGCATCCACATAGTTAACCGGTTTATATGCAGCCAAGTATTGCACAGCAATCAATTGCTCATGTCTTCCCTGCAGACTTCCACCTCCGCTGACTAATAATGCTCAGGATGAATTATTCAGCTGCTGGGGCGCCACACATTGTGTCCTACTTTGCATTTGCTTTGCTGACACCTGCTGGTACATCAATAACCGCTACAATCAGGGCTCGGGCCTCTCTAGGACACCTAAAAACTTCACAGTTTAAAGCGACTTTGCTCTGAATCATCACCCGTTTGCTGTTCCTCTCGTCTCGTTCACGGCTGAGCCGTTTCTCCATGCCCTGAATCTTAACATTCGTCTCTGTGATGTATTTGTTGCGTCATGCTTGTGCTGCAAAACCAACAAAAACAAAGAGTTTTGGCTTCCCCCCCCGAGTGCTTCATTTAACTCTCTGTTTTCTAATCAGTGATATAATACCCAGGACAGGGACAAGTGCAAAGACTGTTCATATACCTAAACCATGCTAAATGAACTATAAATCAGAAGCCGCTCAGAGCAATACTTGTAAATTGGACCTCAATTGTGGTACTAATCTGAGCAGTCAAATGACCTCCATTAAGAAACTGTACTTTTGAATACATTTTAGCCATTTAGCCAACCTTAACCTCGAAAAACCATTCTTTAAAGACAATGTGGATGTCAAAGAGGTCTAAACCTGGAGAATGGACTGCCATTCATCTCAATGCCCATTTCACACCTTTAAGACTCCAGAAAAATGCAATGAAATATAAAAACAAAATAAAACTGAAAACAAAATATGAAGTTAATATGAAAAAAAAGAATAAATTCAATGAAAAAAATCCATACTCAAATTCAATGCATGCTATCAAATTACTTTTAACCCTTGTGCATCAATTAAAAAAAGTTACACATAGGTAAAAAGAGGACAAAAATGTCCATGTCAAAAAACTGTCATAAAAATGTGAAGCTTTGGAGCACAGACTTAAGTTTGGTATCATTTTAAAGAAGACCCTTTGCAGATTATTGCTGAAGTAAAAAAAATAATAATAAGTAAATCCAAAAAAAAAGTTATATAGGTATAAGTTTATGAAAATGATTTATAAAATAATATTTTATATAAAATATATATTTTTTTAAATCAGGTTGAACTCAAAACTACAATAAAATCAAAGCCATACATCTAAATAGGTTGTGTTCCAAATCTGAGGATGATATCTCAAAAAATGAGCTTTCGGTAACAGTTTGTTTGGGCGTAGTAACATATTTTCCCCATTGGGTGCCAGCAAAACCCCACTGGGGCTCACAGTGATTGGATTTGTTATTTGCAGTTTTTCTCTCTCAGTCTGACAAACACACACATGCGCACGCACACACATATTTTTTTATAACACACATACTAACCACACTCTGACATCCATACCAACACACCCACACAAATATCGTTGCATAATTTATCCAGTTGACTCTATAGTATGCCGAACCAGAAAACAGGAATAAAGCGATATTTGTTTTATAGGCCAAACTTAAAAAAATGTCAAAAATAAAATAAAATAGTCAAAAATAACATTTTGAAGCCTTGCCATCAGAATGAAAGCCTCTTAACAAAGATTGCATAATTTTATAGTTAACTGAACCGGGGATTAAAAATGGCAGTTTCAATGGGGACATTTTTGTCCAAAAGGCGCTGAGAGGGAGTATTTTTTGTACCTAATGCAAAAAATATTTTTTTAAGAAAATGACGGTGAAATAGTAAAAATTCCAATAAAAATACACACCTGTGGCAAGTTTTTTTGCAGTTAGCTTTAACACAGGCAACGTGATCAAAAAAACAAAACTGAAAAGGACAAAAATGTCCACAAGGATGCACAAGGGTTAATATTTGTCAGAATATTGTCTGTATTCTCTACACGGTCTACACATTCTGTATGCATTGAAAACCTATGGAGTTGTAGTAACCCGAACAGGTTTAATTTGACTTGTGAATTAAGTTCATCTCATCTTCATCTCTTTCTTTAACCCTCCCTCATCAACTCCATCTGTCCATGCTGCAGTCCTGGATCATCTCCTCCAGTCCTGGGAAAGAGGCGTGGATTTCCTCTACAGAATTAGCTTAAAAACAATTCCCCGCAGCGGGATCTAAACAGCTGTGTGCTGCGGGAAGCCTTTGATGAATTCTTCTCAGTTTCAGAAGACGAGACAACCCGGGGGAAAGCCCTGTTCATGGCTCTCGATGGAAAAAACACTCACACACGCCGCCCTCCAGAGACCAGTGACACGGCTAACTAAACCCAGTGGGCTTATTCAAAGATTAACACAATGTTTGGAGCGGCCGGGGCTTCTCAAAGCTCAAAACCTGCTGTGTTTCCATTCAAAGTAACTCACAGTATGTGCAAAATTGGAAAATCGCATGAAACATTTGTTTCAACAAGCAAGCAGTGTTTCCATTCCATGTGTTCAAGAGGACAAAATCGTCACTTGGGAAACCGATGCAAAATAAAAAGTTTCTGCAAGCCATTTATTGGTCCTCTTCTCCAATCATATTGTGCTGCGGATTAAAACCCTTTTTATTCTCTCGGCGGCCTCTCGATGCCTCAGGACAGAAGCAAAAATCACTTTCAACCACAACAACTGACTCCCAGCACGACTGCCTCGCTTAACAAGAACTGGCAGGTGCCATTTCAGGCCCCCCTGGTCGCCGTTATTTAAAACATTAATTGCTTTTTGGTTTTGCCATTTAAAATGTTAATTGCTTTTTCCTCTGAAAGGACTCGGTGACATTACTCAAGGAGTCACCGGCTTTACTTCCATCAACAAAGGACAAACATTTGCACTCCTCCGGGTGACAGCTAATCTCCCACAAATATGACAAGATTCAAATATTGAACTAAATGGATCAGTGCTGTCAATACCATTAAAATCATATATTAAAAGTAAGCAAACAACAGATGGCTTTAATCTGATTAAGTGCGTGTGGATGCCCCCCTCTGAGTGACATTTGATGGAGATTTTCAAAAGAATCACGGCAGCCAATGACATGGAGCTCATGAACTATTTTAGCATATATTTACACTGTTAAACTTATTATAATTATCAATACGCCTTATCCACGGCAGCGCCATCTTTGATTTTTAATGAGAATGAAAGCGAGTTAATGTTATTTATTGTGTTTCCACTGAAACACTGGGAAAATATCTTTCCAAGAAATTTTAGTTGACAAAAAACTCCTAAAAAAAATTCTAGGAGCTTTATTCAGCTTTTTACAGCGGATGCCATTGGAAACGTGGTAAGTCTATCCCTCACAGCCTCACTTTCATACCTGTCATGGCGCTGCTCTGAATAAGGTCTATAGACTGAAAACTCCAAATAATTCAGTCTCTCTAAACTTTCTGTCCATCTAAATGTAATAAGTAGAGATTATTCCACATAAATAACTTGAAAACAAAGAGCTCCTGGAAATTAAAACAAATTAAATCAACATCTGATTCAATAAAGCTCACAATCTTTGGCAAAGCCAATGATTATTCCATCAACTTGCAATAAAAAACCCGATACGGCCTAGTGTGATTATTAAACCGCAAAAGGCTGCAATTTCGCTCAATAATAGACATAAATGCGCATGGAGCGGCTCTCTTATAAAGTGCATTGAGTTTGAAGTTCACATTCTCATAACTTTTTTGACAGAACAGAATAATGTAATATTTTGGGGGTTTTAATGTATGTCCATGCGTGAAAACCTTTAGCATTAGCTATTTTTAAAAAGGGCTTTTAACATGCACCTTTAAATGGAGATGACTTCTACAAATTCACAGAAAGTAAGTATGTTACGCAAAACCAGCAGTTCCTTCACTTAGCAAAGTATTCCCACTTTAGAAAGACACCTTACAGCTGAAGTAACACATTAAACTGAAAAATGTAAGTGCTTTATCAAATATACATGATATATTCCTGTAATGGATGCTGCATATGTCATGTGATGTGATAAAGAGGGAATAGAGAAACTACATAAATCACATGTGCAGTAGACAGCGAAGGCCCTATGTAGGTCTCTAATATGCAAATGCATTATGCTGAGCAGATTTAATACAAACAGCACCATTTTGTCTACAATTAATATTTCATGGCCCTCTAGGCAGACATGGATTGGGACTTACTGTAAAAACCACATGAAGAAACTTCGTGCATCATCTGAAGAACTACATGATGAAATTATCAAGTCAAGTTAACCGGTTATGATCACTTCATCATCAATGAGCTAAAATCAAAGCAGTGACTTTCAAGAACATTGGATTTTAAAATGGTAAAATGTGTTAAATGGCTGAAAACAGCATGCATGCTTCAGAGTTTAGCTTCAACCCTGACCAAACACACCTGAACAAGTTAATCGAGGTCCTCAGGATTACGAAAGTTACAGGCAGGTGATTTTTTTTCAGAGTTGGAGCTGTATACTCTCAGAAAAAAGGTACAAAAGCTGTCACTGGGGCTGTACCTTTTCAAAAGGTAAACTTTTGTCCATTTTATGTGCTAATAAGTACATTTCAGGTGCTGCTAATATGTACATTTTAGGTGGTAATATGTACATCTTAGGTACTAATATTTTAGGTGCTAATATGTACATTTCAGGTGCTATATGTACATTTTATGTGCTACTAAGTACATTTTAAGTGTTAATATGCACATTTTATGTGGTAATATGTACATTTCAGGTGCTAATATGTAAATTTTAGGTGTTAATATGTACATTTCAGGTGCTAATATGTACATTTTAGGTGCTACTAAGTACATTTTAAGTGTTAATATGCACATTTTATGTGGTAATATGTACATTTCAGGTGCTAATATGGACATTTTAGGTGTTAATATGTACATTTTAGGTGCTACTAAGTACATTTTAAGTGTTAATATGCACATTTTATGTGGTAATATGTACATTTCAGGTGCTAATATGTACATTTTAGGTGTTAATATGTACATTTCGGTTGCTAATATGCACATTTTAGGTGCTAATATGTACATTTCAGGTGCTAATGTGTACATTTTAGGTGCTACTAAGTACATTTTAAGTGTTAATATGCACATTTTATGTGGTAATATGTACATTTCAGGTGCTAATATGGACATTTTAGGTGTTAATATGTACATTTTAGGTGCTAATATGTCCATTTCAGGTGCTAATGTGTACCATTAAGGTACCAATATGCAGCCTTTGGGAACAAAAGTGTACCTTTTGAAAAGGTACAGCCCCAGTGACAGCTTTTATACCTTTTTTCCTGAGAGTGTAGGACAGTGGCCCTCCAGGACCGAAGTTGCCCATATAGTGTATATAGTGACATAGTGAATATGACAAAACCACAAACTCACTTTCAGAAATGCCTGCTGTTTCTCCACCCAGGCCCCGCGGTTGATCCCCCAGCCGTATTCTCCGTAACATTTCCCTGAGCTTCAATTCAACACGGTTTTGTTTGACGAATCAGGACAAACAGTGAATCTGGCAGAACTCTCCTGTAATAAAGATAAAAACCTCTTTACGATCTATCTCAGGGTGACAGACACAGAAGATGAATGCAGGACGTGTTTGGAAAGCCTGTTCTCTGCACTTTCTTCGTCCTTGAGAGCAGATCTCTTCATATCTTCACGCTTCCAGCGAAGATAATCAAAAGACCAGCATGCTTGTGTCAACTAGATGCGCAGAGCCAAAAAAGCTTATAAACCTCTAGAAATTATATTTGGCCCGTTCTTTATCCGTAGGATCGCAGATGGCGGTGGCAGAATGTGGGGTTTATGTGAATAAGAAAATGACATGAAACCAGATTAGAGCGCATTCGTCAAGCTTAGAGAGAACGAACACGTGCTGTCGCTCATTTTGATTTATACGCCGCCCTTGATGGAGATCTCGTCTCCGCCCTACAGATATTTCATACATGCCTGGCCGACTATAATGAAATCAAATTTAGTTTGGAGGAGGGAAGGTTTATGGTCTGTCCATGTGCTGCTGAAATGGCTTTTTGAGCACATAAATTTACAAAAATACATTTCAGCTTAGTCCAAGTTGATCATGTTTTAAAGTGACCTGTGTAACGATTAACTTTTAAAATGTTGATCTGACAGTTTAAAAGAAAGGGTTTGAAAGTTGCGTAGGCCTGGATGTGTTGCTAATTACATCGTAAAATTTTTGAGAAAACCCAGAAAACTTACAATTCAGGATTTTTTTTGACGTTGAAGACTGTGCCTTCAGCTAACACAATATAATATGTTCTATGAACTCAAAATGTATGATTTTTTTTAACTTGGATTCAAGTTTAATGCTTGGATTTTAAAGTTTAATTAATCAAGTTTAACTTGGATTTAAAGTTGTAGAAGCTTCTTAGTTTGTCTAACCTCTGTTATTTTAGTATAATTGATATATTATTAGTTTTTGCTCTTATTTTAGATAAGCTTTTATATTTCGATTTTATTTTTGGTAAAATCTTCAGTAATTCTGTTGTGTTTTCGTCAAATATATTAGTTAAAAAATGTCTATGGTATTTATTAGTTTTTATTTATTAGTTTTATCTTAATGTAGTTTCAGTAATTTTAGCACTTCAACTTAGAAAATACAAAAATAAGAAACGTTTTTTTTATATTTTATTTTATTTAAGTTAGTTTGTTTTAAATTTTAAATTTCAAGTCACAAGGCTCTTTTAATGGTTTTATTGAACTATAATAACCCTGCTATCAGTTTACTGAGTAAGCCGAAAAGGTTATATATATATATATATATATATATACATATATAGACAAGTTTTACATTAACGGGGTGGTATAATGCCCCTTTTCACAAGAAAGAGATATTTCAGACCGAGGGTCTTAACGAAGGTTAAAAATAATTGTTTTTTGCTGCATATGTTTTTTTTTGTGTGTGCAATTTTTAAATTAACATTATAATTGAACTTAAAGGAACATATTCAATTTATAAAAAAACTAAAAAAATGTCATGACCCCTTTAATATAATTGCAAGTCACGCATACCAAATCACTTAAAGTTGCCATTATTTAATCTTTATGATTATATTGCTATGTAATGGCTTTTTCTACATTCAAGAGTTTAACCACTTAGGATACTCTTGTGTATATATATATATATATATATATATATATATATATATATACACTGTATATACTGTATATATATATACACACACACATATATATATATATATATATATATATATAGTGTATACACAATTTATGTATTTAAAAACTTTATTAACATGATAAAATAAAAACAAAATAGGCTATGGAATATAAAGTATCCTTTAAAAATGCTCTCACTAAGTGTTTTACTGCAGGCATTTCTCATGTTGGTAGTTTGTATACGCATTCAAACACAATAATGCATGAATCAATCTTTTTCACCAATCACAATCTGGAAAATCAGTATGCGTGGTTTGCAAGCTGCTCAAACTGAAGTTTTTTACAAAATAATGAGCCTCATGCTTCATTTTTAAGCCGACGCACACAAAAAGCGAACGTTTCATTATTTTAAAAGGCTGAATGATCATAATTCTTTATCATGGAGCTCGACTCAGACTGTTCTAGTCCACCTTGCGCAAAGCTGATGCATCAGCGGTTTTGTGCGGATGCTAAATGACGCCCGGAATGTCACATGACAGGATGTATTTACTACAGGCTGAAGGGTCTCTAATGGAGCTCTCTGTCTGTCTTCATTATTCAGTACGTATGAAGTCTTATAGACAACATGTGTGCTTTAGTGGTGAAATACAATTCTAGGTGAGAGTCCATGAAATTAGTAGATGCAAAAAAAAAAAAAAAAAAAAAATAATAATAATAAAAAATAATAATAATATATATACATATATATATATATATATATATATATATATGGCTCTGCAAAGATTAATTGCGATTAATCGCATCCAAAATAAAAGTTTGTGTTTACATTACATATGTGTGTGCGGCGCGCTGTGTATAATTTTTTTGTATATATAAATACACACACATGCATGTATTTAAGAAAATATGTATATTTATATAAAATATAGACTATGTATATATATGAAGAGTTCAGATGCAAAAGCCCTTTAAATGCCATTTGAAATTTTCTTCTTTAATGATGATTTTTATCAAACTTGTATATTTAAGTTCAGTAATTTCACTTAAATAACAATTAATAGGTAATTGTCATTGCAATTTAAGTGAAATCACTGAACTTAAATATACAAGCTTCATAAAAATGATCATTCAAGAAGAAAATTTCAAATGGCACTTAGAGGCTTTTGCATCTGAACTCTTCATATATATATATATACAGTATTTACGTGCAAATAATTCTTAAATATATGCATGCATGCATATGTATATACAAAATAATTATACACAGCACACACATATATTATGTAAACTCAAACTTTTATTCTGGATGCGATTAATCGCAATTAATCTTTGCACAGCCCTAATATATATATATATATATATATATATACTGTATAAACACACACACACACACACACACATATATAGTATATATATATATGAAGAGTTCAGATGCAAAAGCCTCTAAATACCATTTGAAATTTTCTTTTTTAATGATGATTTTTATCAAACTTGTATATTTAAGTTCAGTAATTTCACTTGAATAACAATTAGGTAATCATCATTGCCATTTAAGTGAAATTACTGAACTTAAATATACAAGTTTGATAAAAATCATCATTAAAGAAGAAAATGGCATTTAGAGGCTTTTGCATCTGAACTCTTCATATATATATATATATATATATATACACTGTATATACATACACGTCACACACACATATATATGTTGATGGTAAAAATCAAAATGGTTCTTAATGCACACATTCATTTTTATCAAACGTTTGGTCCATGCAAATAGCAGATAGTGTGTAATGAGAAATATATATGTCAAATAATGTCACAGTGTTGGTCCTGGGAATAGATAAATGTATTATGGGATGAAATGCGACTTGAACATGTCCCTCATCCCTATCTTAGTGGCATCAGCTGAGACATTCATTGAGTCAAAAGCATGTTTATGTGTTTGTCGTGAATCATGTGATTATGTAGAATTGATTGCCTGCTCAGACTAAAGGTGAGATCTCATCATCTGTCTCATCACTATTGCATTTACACCAGTGCTGATCACAGAAACACTGCTTATCTGACAGGAGTGAGCAGGGCGATAGATACATGAAAGAAATGTCTCATTATGTCCAATTTCAACCGGCATCAATCACAGCAGTTCATTCCAATGATGCGATTCCTTCCCATTAACGCTCAGTGAAAGATCATTGTTCCTCCACCTATGGGCAACCTGTAATTCGGTTTTCTGGATAAGGCTTGATAAGATCAACCGCCCAGGAAAACAAAACAAATATTAAGCAACAAGCAATCAGGTAAATGAAATCATGACATGTTCTGCAGCAGATGCAGGAAACCTGTTGGATTAAAAATATTAAATAAACTTGTGGAATTGCATTCACTTGAAGAAAAAAAAATCTACTCTTAAGTTAATTATCTCAGAATTACAAGTTAATTTTTCATGAGGAAAAAACATTTTTGCTCTGTTTTTCTGAATTAACGAGTTAACTTTTCATGAGAAAAAAGTTTTTGCTCTGTTTTTTTTATTTAACAAGTTAATTTTTCATGAGAAAAAAGTTTTTGCTCTGTTTTTCTGAATTAATGAGTTAATTTTTCAAGGGAAAAAAAGTTTTTTGCTCTGTTTTTCTGAATTAACGAGTTAATTTTTCATGAGAAAAAAAGTTTTTTTCTCTGTTTTTTTTATTTAACAAGTTAATTTTTCATGAGAAAAAAAGTTTTTGCTCTGTTTTTCTGAATTAATGAGTTAATTTTTCAAGGAAAAAAAGTTTTTGCTCTGTTTTTCTGAATTAACGAGTTAATTTTTCATGAAAAAAAGTTTTTTTCTCTGTTTTTTTATTTAACAAGTTAATTTTTCATGAGAAAAAAAGTTTTTGCTCTGTTTTTCTGAATTAATGAGTTAATTTTTCAAGGGAAAAAAAGTTTTTGCTCTGTTTTTCTTAATTAACGAGTTACTTTTTCATGGAATTTTTTTTGCTCTGTTTTTCTGAATTAACGAGTTAATTTTTCATGAGAAAAAAACGTTTTTGCTCTGTGTTTCTGAATTAATGAGTTAATTTTTCAAGGGAAAAAAAGTTTTTGCTCTGTTTTTCTTAATTAACGAGTTACTTTTTCATGGAATTTTTTTTTTGCTCTGTTTTTCTGAATTAACGAGTTAATTTTTCATGAGAAAAACCGTTTTTGCTCTGTGTTTCTGAATTAATGAGTTAATTTTTCAAGGGAAAAAAAGTTTTTGCTCTGTTTTTCTTAATTAACGAGTTAATTTTTCATGGAAAATTTTTTTTGGCTGTTTTTCTAAATTAACTCGTTAGTTAAGAAAAACGGAGCAAAAAAAAATATTCCATGAAAAATTAACTCGTTAATTCAGAAAAACAGAGCAAAAACTTTTTTCCATGAAAAATTATCTCGTAATTCTGAGATAATTAACTTGTTAATTCAGAAACACAGAGTAGATTTTTTTTCTTCAAGTGAATGCAATACGCCTCACATTACAAAATGTTTTCAATTGTGCATAAAGTTTATTGCTAAGGCTACAGGTTTCCTCACTTTTTGAAGTTAAAGGTTCTATGTGTATTTTTTAGTGGCCTCTATCGGTGATGTTTCAGATTGCAACCAATTTTTACAATAGTGCTCGAACACTCACGGCACACGACCACACTGAGACTTTACACACACCGGAGAAATGCTGGAAACATTTCTGATGATCAATGTTGAAAACAGTTGTGCACTCTAAACAACGCTGGGTTGTATTAACCCAAAATTGGGTCAAATATGGACAAACCCAAATGTTGGGTTAAAAATGTCATTTAAAATTCAACTTTCACTTTGTACATTTTTAAACCAACATTTGGGTTTGTCCATATTTGACCAAAATTTGGTTTAAAAAAACCCAGCATATTTTTTATTTTTATGAAAACCATGATAAAGCTTTATTCGGGATTCTTTGATGAATAGAAATGTCAAAAAACAGTATTTATATGAAAATGAAATCCTCTTTTTTTCTTAGTAACAATTAAAGAGCAAAAGTTCCTCCTCAAGGTGATTTGTGCACTTTCCTTTTAATATTCATGTATTTGAACATCTCAATTATGGTTCTGTCCCCTACACAAAAAGCAAGCTGACTGCGTTGAGCACTTCATTATACATAATTATCATCCGTCGTGCTGTCAGGACTTCACTTTCCTCAGAGAGGCTGGACTGGAATTATCAACATCACACATTAGAAGCGAACGACATGACGACTGCGTTGTGTTTGTGAGATTTCACCTTGGATGTCACATCATTAAATGCAACAGTTCTGCGCCGCAGCCTGCACAAGCTCACGGGAAGACCAAGGACACGTTTCTGAAAAAGAATTTATACAGAAGCACACAGCATAATAGCTTTGTCAATAAAGTGAGTTTCATCATAACTGCAATAATGCTGATCTGATTACAGTTGCATAAGATCAACGTATGACTATAGTGTTGTGTCAAAGCCACAATAATATTCAGTGCATGTTTATATTTATTATAAAAATGGATATTTGTAAATGTAAATTCTGATTGAATGAGATTCATGAGGTGGTTGTAAAATGCAGATGCTTTAAATTTTAATGTGCCAAGCATGCAAATCACCTTTAAACTGCCTGAAGCTATTGTTTCATCAAATTATTAATATTAATAAACTGAAATATTTCTTGAGCATAAGAGTCAGTAAATGTGCACATTTTCCCCCAATTATATTTCTATGTTTGTGTTGTAAATTAAATGGTGAAAACAACGACAAGATATAAAAAAGTTGCTGATCATGCGCTGCAAAAAAATGTTTTCCAATAAAAAAAAATATCTAAACATTCATAAAGCAAGATCCAGAAGAAAAATGACATAAGTCATGCTTTTTTGGAAAATACTTATAAGTGGGGTTTTAAAGGGATAGTTCACTTTGAAATTAATGTTTGATATGTTTTATCTTACCTCAAGGGCATCCAAGATGTAGGTGTCTTTGTTTCCGCAGTATTTTCAATTTTGATATTTGTAGGTCAAACCGTTCTTGTCTGTCAGTCATATGATGGAGGTCTATGGTCACCACCTCAAAGAGCATGCACAGAGAAGTCCAAATTAAACATGATTTAATGACTCGTAAATGTAAGTACACATTGATGGCCTGAGACACGAAACGAGAAGTTTGTGTGAGAAAACGAACAGTATTTATATCGTTTTTACCTCTTGTTGCCACAGCCACACAGCGCCCGCGCCCTCAGATCACTTATACGTGGCTGTGGTTACAAGAGGTAAAAACGATATAAATACTGTTTGTTTTCAATAAATACTGTTTGCCCTGATGCATACTCTCTATTTATCATCATCATACAAATATATATATATATATATATATATATATATTGCAAAACAGCAGCACACTCAAAACAATATTTGGGCCTAAATTTAAGATTTATGCATTTCAGTTGTACTTCAAATTTCCATGTATTTGTATTACAGAGTTTTATACACTAATAAACCAACCCCATCACACTAAATGCGTCTTTATACTGTAGCACGCAGTGTGTTTATCGTGCAATACATACGCTAAAGTGAGTTTTTACGTGCATAGGATACGCATGGGTTGGTTTAGTAGTGGTGTTGCGTGTGTATTAAACTGCGTATCATGAACGTAAAAACTCATTTTTTGCATATAAACTGCACGACAATACACAATGCGTGTTATAGAGACGCATTTACTAACGTGATGCGTATTTGTCAGTCATACATGGTATTAATTGCCTTATAACCAGGTTTATATCATCAACAAATTCAATTTCTATCAATTAGGCTACAGATTTGACCAAATTGAATGCAATTCAAATATACAAATCTTCAAATGATTTTGTCGGGTGTAAACAAGTGCTTTTTGACTGCAAAACCGCAGCATCAAACCCCACCACAGCGGGGAAGAAACCTTCTAATTCTTGAATTTCAGGGGATTGTGAGAGCTGAGGCCCAATAATTGTTTAATTGAGTCTTCATAATGCCTTCTAATTGCAGAACACAAACCCACATCCAGCAGACAAACGGCCGCTCGGCCAGTATAATGGGCCTTATTGCTCGTGGTATTTCTCTGGCAGCTTGTGTTTTGCTGAAAGGTTAGCGCCGCCGATTATACGGCTCGGCAATCGCTCGCATTAAACCGAACAAAGGCTGAATTGAGGCACGCCGGTGTTGTGCTCCTGCTTGGACTGCTCTGCGCTGGGGGTGATATACAGTTTACACTGGGGATCATTAGTAAGGGACAAAATTCATTAGAGTATAATCCAAGGCAATGACCATGTTCTTATGAAAACCTTGTGCTCAAACGGGCTTTTCTCTCTTGAACTAGTTAACCGTGGGTCACTCTAAACCCCGGCAATTGCTTCACGTTTCACAGTGCTCATCATTTAACAAATGAAGAGTTCAGATGCAAAAGCCTCTAAATGCCATTTGAATTTTTCTTCTAAAATGACCATTTTTATCAAGCTTGTATATTTAAGTTCAGTAATTTCACTTAAATGACACTTAATAGGTAATCTTCATTGCCATTTAAGTGAAATTACTGAACTTAAACATACAAGCTTGACAAAAATGATCATTTTAGAAGAAAATTTCAAATGGTACTTAGAGGCTTTTGCATCTGAACTCTTCAAATAATCCCGGGTATTCATCAATTGACGTTTCACACACTTTACAATTCTAAAACCTTAACGTCCTTGCGGTGTTTGTGTCACTGAGTGATTGGACGAATGCAGCACTTCACTAGCTTTGTGCTTCCTCGTATTATATTATATATTAGGCTACCGATGACAGCATCAAGTTTTTTCTGAATGAGCGTTTCAGACAATAAGAATCACGGTTTCAACAAAACTGTTTACAACATTGATAATAATCATAACTGTTTCTTGAGAATCAAATCAATGCTTTCTGAAGGATCATGTGACACTGAAGACTGGAGTAATGATGCTGAAAATTCAGCTTTGACCACAGGAGTACATTACATTTTAAAATTATATTCACATAAAAATAAGTTATTTTAAATTGTAATAATATTGCAAAATTTTACGGTTTTTACCGTTACAGTTAAAAAGGTTACACTTTTTAACAACATGTACTTACTATAGAGTTATACTATATACTAGTTACTATAGCATAATTTACTGTATTACTGTAACAAGGACACTGTAAAATAAAGTGTTACCCAAAAAATCTCACCGACACCAAACTTTTGAACAGTAGCGCACACCTTGATTTCTCCCGAAGTCTGTGCTTCTTGCCTGTTTTTCTCAGTCTGAAATGTAGTCGTTCATCATGCATCATTCAATCATTCAAAGATGTTAATTTGGTTGCATCATGACCATGATCGCATGCAAGATTCAATATAAAAAAACAACCAAAAAACACGTACACTCTTAGAAGAAAGGGTTCTATTAAGAACGAGAAATGGTTCCATCCCCCGCTTCATATATGGAACTCCAAAATGATTCTACGGAGGCGTATTGCATTCACTTGAAGAAAAAAAAATCTACTCTGTTTTTCTGAATTAATGAGTTAATTTTTCATGAGAAAATTTTTTTTGCTCTGTTTTTCTGAATTAATGAGTTAATTTTTTATGGAATTTTTTTTTTTTTTGCTCTGTTTTTCTGAATTAATGAGTTAATTCAGAAAAAAAAAAAAAAAAATTTCTCATGAAAAATTAACTCATTAATTCAGAAAAACAGAGCAAAACCTTTTTTTTTCTCAAGAAAAACTAACTCACTAATTCAGAAAAACAGAGCAATTTTTTTTCTCATGAAAAATTAACTCGTTAATTCAGAAAAACAGAGCAAAAAAAATGTTCTCATGAAAAATTAACTCGTTAATTCAGAAAAACAGAGTAGATTTTTTTTCTTCAAGTGAATGCAATACGCCTCCGTATGATTCTATATAGAACCATTTTTTTTGGTAAAAGGTTCTATTGGCCAAGTATGGAACCCCAGGGTTCTATATAGAACCCAGAGGAACCCTTTTTTTAAGAGTGTATAGAACCTTTTGGGTTCCAAATACGTAGCACTGATAGAACCTTTTAAGGTTCTAGAACCTTTTCTTCTAAGAGTGTATCTTTAAGGATAATACACTTAAAGGGTTAGTTCACCCAAAAATGAAAATTAAGTCATTAATTACTCACCCCCATGCTGTACCAACCCCGTAAGACCTTCGTTCGTCTTCGGAACACAAATGAAGATATTTTTGATTAAATTTGAGAGCTGTATAACTACCACATTGGCTGCCTAAGGGACTGCCTCTTGACGGCCCAGAAAGTCAATGAAGAAAATGTTTAAATATCCCAAGTGACAACCGTGGCTCAACTATATGTTTATCAAGCGACGCGAATACTTTTTGTGCGAAAAAACAAACAAAAATAACGAGTTTATTCGACTTATTAGTTTATTTCTTTTCTTCCTTGTAGGCCAGAAACGAGACTTCCTTATAGATTTCCACGACGCATGCGCGAGAATTGCGATCTGAAGTAGTGTAAGCTGGTGTAAGCAGATCGCAATTCTCGCGCATGCGTCGTGGAAATCTAAGGAAGTCTCGTTTCTGGCCTACAAGGAAGAAAAGAAATAAACGAATAAGTCGAATAAACTCGTTATTTTTGTTTGTTTTTTCGCACAAAAAGTATTCTCGTCGCTTGATAAACATATAGTTGAGCCACGGTAGTCACTTGGGATATTTAAACATTTTCTTCATTGACTTTCTGGGCCGTCAAGAGGCAGTCCCTTAGGAGCCAATGTGGTAGTTATACAGCTCTCAAATTTAATCAAAAATATCTTCATTTGTGTTCCGAAGACGAACGAAGGTCTTACGGGGTTGGTACAGCATGGGGGTGAGTAATTAATGACTTAATTTTCATTTTTGGGTGAACTAACCCTTTAAAACTGAATACTCTTTTTCTGAGCGGATTTTCTAACCTCAATGAATCTTTTCTCTTAAATGATACCAGAAACATACCAGACGTCTTCCAAATGCGATTGGAGCCTGGCGTGAAATGCTCTAAAGAACACAGAGGCCAATTTCTCTGTGTGTTTAGCCCACGTCATGTTTCACACTCATCTCTATCTCATGCCAGAACTGTGCCCATAGGTCCGCCACATACCACTCATTAGATTAGAAAGAGCAGCTCACGCTGGGACGCGAGATGTAATCACATTGTTACAGTCTGCACCAGTGCGCCCACCATAAAGATAGCTATTTACATGCAAATTACTAGCACAGATTTGTCATTAGTGTCATTACCTGTGACCCGCTCGACATGCCATCACATTACGACCGGTGCTGTGTGGTGTAGCTATGCAAATTCAATTCACTTTTCTAATAAGAGTATGCTGCCACATGACCTCACAGATATACTTTCATTGACATCTCAGAATCATCGTCTGGTGTCGTTTAAAGCTGCACTGAAACTCTCATTTGGACCTTGAACCGTTTGGTTCCCATTGAAGTCCATTATATGGAGAAAATGCTGGAATGTTTTCATCAGAAACCTTAATTTCTTTTCGACTGAAGAAAGAAAGACGTGGACATCTTGGATGACATAAGGGTGAGTAAATTATCAGCAAAAGTTTTTAATCCTCTAATCCAAATTCTTTAAGTTATTAATCTTCCACTATAATAATAATAATAATAATAAAATTTGTTTAGTTTATGTTCATAAAAAAACTAAATAAATAAACTTATAAAATAAAGTTTAAATTGTATTTCAAGTGTATTTAAAAATATTTCAATAGAATAAAACAATAATAAAATATTTTAATATACATTTATCTAATTTTTTATTTAATTCTAAATAGAACTGAAACTTAAATGAAACTGTGACAACAAAATGTTTCTTAAATGAAAGAAACATCACCAGTACAATGAACTTGGACTGCTTTCTGGAGGTTGGCTGGTCCTTAAAGGCCACAGACATCCGTGCGGAGCCAAACATCGATCACTCAAGAGGACAAAACCATTAAGAGCCAAAGCATTTGGAGGAGCTCTTGAGCGCTCGACTGAGACACACGAGAGGAGACACGGACTCACATGGAGCTTTTCTTTCAGTGCAGCCAGATCGTTCTGTTCTCTCATTACAGTCCTGAAGCCGGCGGACACAAAACCCACATCAGGTGCTGCTGGAGGGACAAGTCTGTTCGAAAGTGTCTCACTTCAAACTGGGCTGTCTGGTCCAGATGGAGAAGCATGTTTTCAGTTCTTCAAACGGCAGGACACAAGCCTGTCGAAATACAAACAACATGCAAATGATAATTAATTAATGCAACATCATTTAATCATGTAGGCTCTAAGATGATTAATCATCATTTCAAAAAGTACAACATGGATCAATGTTGGTCCTTTGTTGCTATGCTATGTTATGGATGGAGAAGCATAGTTTACTGTCTTAGCAAGTATAAATCAGCATGAAGTGTTAACATCTACTCTCGTGTAATGAAAATCATTTATAAAACTGAAATATATTTGTATTCAGAACAGTCTAGTGATCATTTCTGATTCATTTCAAAATGGATAGTCTGTTCTCCCCTAAAATGGCAGACGATCGTAAGCCATGTTTTGAATTAGTCTCAAAAATCAAGTCAAATTTATCCTGTTGCTCAAATGTTGGTACTCAAATATATGTGTACCGATTTGTATCGCTGTCTGGAGAGACACATAATTGATTGAAAAGTGCTTGAGAGCTTGAAAAAAGAGAATTTCGGAAATACGTTATGATCCAAGTATGTCTGTAGAAAAAAAAAATAGATGATAGAGAATAATCAAAGTGCATCATGAGGAAAGACCTCTGGAGAAACACGAGCACAAACAAACACAAATCATGATTAAAACATGTTTCTCAATTAAGTGCAGACGAGTTCCTGAAGAAATAATTCACCCTGTATTTTTTTTTACTACACTCTAAAAAAAATTGATGGTTTAACTTAAAAAAGTAAGTAACCTGGTTGCCTTAAAATTTTAAGTTGATTGAACTGGAAAAAGTGAGTTAATACAATGAAGGAGAATGATTTAATCATCAGAAACTCAAAATAATCAGTTATCTGAACTAAATAAATTATTATAAGGTTGATTTGACAAAAGAAAAAATGTTGTGATAACAAATCTTGAAAATATTTTTTACAGTACAAACCTGCATGGTGTTAATTAATTTCTAAGTATCTTCAATTATAGTTCATACTAACCATGACTGTCTGGCTCCAAACTAGAAGAAAAGGTTCTATATAGAACCTTGAAAGGTTCTATCAGAGCTACGTATTTGGAACCCTTAAAAGGTTCTATACAGAACCCTTGCAAGGGTTCAATAGTAAGAATTTGTAACCAGGAAAAAGGTTCTATATGGAACCTTTTTGGTTCATTGTCCTTTCCGGATTAAATATTTCATATTATTGACAAACATCAAGACCCTAAAATGTGTTTCAAAACAAAATTCAAGATATGGGGGATAGAAAATGTATATATTTATATAATTTGATGTAGTTAATCAATGCCATTTCAGTTTTTGATTAAAATGTGATATTAAGGTTAATAAACAATAATTTAATTACAACTACAAAATGATGCAAAATAATGTAATACATGAATGAATAATAGCCTATAAAGAACCTTTGTGCCAAAAGGGTTCTTTCTTAGAACCTTTTATAGCACAAAAGGTGCTTTGGAGTTGAGTAGAACCCTATAGAACCCCAATGAACCCTTTTTTCTAAGAGTACATGAAAGCACCAAGCACAGAAGTTTTAAGGGGCTGCACTTTATATTTTAGGTGAACGATTCCCTTACACAAACTACGAGAGTTGTTCTAAACTCTTTTTCGTGACCCATTTTATTCCAGCTAGCAACCCTGAGAGAAAATTGAGAGGCGATGCTCAACAAGCCATGAAACCGAACAGACACAATGTGAGAAGAAAGAGTGGAATAAGAAGCCACAGAGCATGACGGCTCAGGAACAAACGGGAACAGTCCTGCATTATTCAGCTCATATTTCCCTGGTCACTGCCAGTGACAACAGCAACTGAAGGAGGTGTGTGTGTGTGTGTGTGCGGCACACTGCACACCAGCTTCACTTCCAGCATTTTATCATGCATTGCATAATGCATTCAAAATTAGATTATATAATGCGTCTCAAAGATATAGAGTAGCTATGATGCATTAAAGGATCAGGTCACCAAAAAATGAAAACTGTTATTATAACACACGTATTATCTAGAAACAGTGGTGAAACTGACTTTTTATACTAATATTTTTTGCTTATGTCTGTCCATATTGTTATTATTAACTTTCACAGACTTCAAAGTGGGAAAATGGAGCGTGTGTGTCACAGACTGATATCCGGAAAAGAGCCACAAGAAACACTTTAACGTGCAGCACAACAAATTAAAGGATTTATCTCTTTTTGCAGCTCAAATGTAAAAAAACAAACACTTTTTCTGTGCCTATTTTACTTGTATTACTTTTCATGCATTGGTTTGATCCGCTGTTTTATGCCTTTAGGATGACATGTTATGAATCCGGTTTACAGAGTTTTACTGTACGTTTTACATGAAAATATTTAATTCAATGTTTTACTTGCTGTGATTTTTTACATAAATGTAATTTTGGTCAGTCTCAGTGGTTTATGGGTAAAAACCCACATCACACTGTGGATCTCGCTCAAAACGAGACTTGGTATCAATAAATGTCCTCTTTATATAATTATAATTTAGTAAACTCATTAAGTATAATTGATCCATAGAGAGACCCTTCACGTAATTGTAATAACAAACTAGGGACACATAATTGATCAACCTTGAAGTCACTAAGAGTTAATATTCACAAATGTGTAATTAAAATAACTGATATCAGCCGAGAGCTGAAGAAAATTGACTGTACGCAGCAATACATTTGCAGAACTTTATAGCATAACAAAATCCCACCATTCGTTTTGCTGTGCTAATTACGGGAAACTCGTTTATCCTGCCGACAAGACTCCATCAATTACAAGCGTAATCAACCTCCCGTGAGCAGCTTTCAGTCGAACACAGACATCATTAACACTTTTACTATTAAAAAACTTCAAACTGCTGTTTTTTATTACTTTAAAGTTCAAAATTTTATGAATAAAATAAATATTTAAATGAATATTTTTTTTTTTGGAGTTACCGTTTTTTTTAAATGGTCCAAAACATGTGCATCGGAGTACCCATTGGTTTTAGGCCTACGCTGTAAAAATGAATATGCTTTATCTAATCAATAGAATTGTGGCAACAGATTACAAGCAATATTATTAATTAAATTGAACATATTAGAATTGAGTTATTCCTTAAAAGTTAGCCATTTAAAATGAGTAAAGTTTACACCAAAAAAAGTAACAAAAAAAAAAGACAGATGTGAAAGATTAATTAATGACTCTTTATTTTATATTGAACATTGAAGACACCGGATGTTAACAAGCAGAATCACGGAAGGAGAAAACCATAATTTTAAAATAAACCTAAAACAAACACTGATCACCATAATGGTGACTTAAATTTATGTTTTTTTTTTTGTTGTGGTTGTAAGTTTTACTCATTTTAAACGGTTAACCTTTAAGGAATTCATTTGATTAATTATTACTCAATTCTAATTTGTTAAATTTAATCACTCTTAGAAGAAAAGGTTCTATATAGAACTATTTGGAACCCCTAAAAGGTTCTATACACTCTTAAAAAAGGGTTCCTCTGGGTTCTATTTAGAGCCCTGGGGTTCCATAGAACCTTTTACCAAAAAAAAAAAAGGTTCTATATAGAACCATTTTGGAGTTCCATATATGAAGCAGGGGATGGAACCATTTCTGGTTCTAAATAGAACCATTTCTTCTAAGAGTGAATAAATAATTTCGTAATCTGTTGCTTGTAATCTGTTGCCACAATTTTTTTTGATTAGATAAAGCATATTAATTTTTACAGTGTAACAACCCCACTTAGCTGTTCTACACTGTTAAAACATGGCTTTAAGGGGCTTATTGATTTATTTTAATATCAGTGTCACGCACAGCACATGACCTTCTAACGCCATCATCTAAAAAACACACACTCCCAACACCCAGTAATAAACTCGTCAGTCCATTCCGAAACGGTACATGAAATCACAGATGAGAATTGTAACTAAACATTGTTTCGAAAACTAGTCCCATCCAAATATGGCTTAAATTTCACTAAGGAATGCGTCAAATTGTGGAAGTTAAATGGTTACCATTGCCATGTCAAGTTAATTTCAACAGAGAAGAGGAATGCAGTAAGGAGAGAAACATAGAATCATCTATGCAAATGTAAATACTCAACGTGCTCATCGAATGGCTGAGATTGATCTGCATGCAGATTACCTTCAAACCGCTGATGGACCATGACAGAAATTGACCTGAAAGAGAAAAAAACGCATAGAAGGGAGCAGTTACAGAGCCCTTAGTGGCAAAACTGTGGATACAATGTCAATTGAAATCATCTGTATTGAGGTCCGCTGTTGGTTGGATCGCTAATGATGCTTCAGTCGAGCTGAAACTGATGTGCAGCTGCAGGTCCAGAAAGTCTCATAAAGGCATTATTCAGTGTGTTGATGTCATTTCCACTGAAACAGGAAGATAGGGTGGGATATATCGAACAGCTCCACCCCTTTTTTTAAATAGCCAATAGCGTCAGAGCCCGTCTAACGGAGAGCCTTGGCACTTCCTATTATCCCCGTTGTGTATCACCTTGGTTGCAGTTCCATTAGAATTCCACTGGAGGTGATCACGGGCGAGAGCAGAATGAATGGGAGTCTATGGGGCTAAACGGCTAAATGTGTCTCTTTCACCTGCTTGTCGTTAAATCAAAATAAATTTTATTGTTGATTCCGCAAGTTCAATATAGATTATAGGCCAAAAGTCGAATGAACGAGTGCTTATGTCCTTTTGATTTCTTACAGGTTAGGCTGTTGTTGGCCAGAACACGCTAGCATTCTGCTATTGTGTGACGTCATCACAGTTTTGAACGGATTTTTAGCACAGATAAGTGAACTTAAAAATGCAATTTTCAGCTGAGTGTATTTTCCTTTTGAATGCAACTTTCAAATTACTTGACAAAAAATTACATCCTGAGACAAGTGGATATTAGGGGGTGAAACCCCATTGACTCCAATTCATTTTGCACTCGACCGCGAGCGCCCCCACATGGACAGAGACGTGTTACTGCAGCCAGTCCAGAACCCGGAAGTAACCCGCCAGTGCCAATTCTCTTCAATTAGACATTCTCTGATAGCGTTTAGTTTATATCACAGCTCGACCAGAGCCGTTGAGCTCAGTAAAGTCGCATTTCTGCTCCATATACGTTTTGTGGTGTGCCCCGAAACGCGCAAATGATCCGCTCTCTGCTATCGTGTCTCTGGACTGAAGCTGCGGCAGGTTCGCGTTAAACCAGACTTCATTCGCCCCGATGGAAAGCATATTTACACTATCTGAATCGTTCAGTATGTGCATAATGTGCCATTCATCATGTAGAAAATAGGACATGTGTGAACAAGTGTCTGATTTCAGCCACAGCTTCAGTGTCTATTTATAATGTAGGGGGCGGAGCTCCTCAGATTCTCAAAGCATTTGATTGGACCAGAAAATCTGATAAAAGGCTAAAGTGCAGACGATGTCATCATAATCACTTACTGGACGTTTGAATGCTTATATCTTCTAAATGCGAATTATCTAGCTTATAGGTAACAGTAAGCTAACATATTCATATTAAAAGCCCCAAAACACTTACATT
>NW_024121344.1:3313055-3338116 GCF_016745375.1 Pimephales promelas | reverse complement strand
TTTCCTTTCATTACTTTAAAGGGGTCCAATAATGCTATTTAAACATGTTCAGCTTTCCTTTGGTGTGTAATGTTGCTCTTTGAACATGAAAAAGGTCTGTAAAGTTGCGAAGCTAAAGTTTATCAGTGTCACTGTTCCTGAAACGCCTCCATTGTAGTCTTGAGTTTCTTGCGGAACGAACACGTCACAGTATTACTCATTTAAATAACTCCCGCCCAAGGCGTATGCAAAAAGAAGTTGTGCTTGCGAAGATGATTCGGGTTGATCAGCTTGTTCTTCTTGACTGTCATTATTAGACACTGTAACTATGGCATAGTGTAGTGACAGTAATGTTTACAGTGCCACAGGACGGCTCCAGAGCTGATCCTTTCCGGTTATGGCATTACAAGCTCTTAGCGGTACCAATGACAAAAGACTGACCAATCACTGACCAATCAGAGCAGACTGCTTTTCGGAAGGTGGGTTTTAAAGAAACTGGCTGTGTCCGAATTCTCCTCTCAAAAACTGTAAAAAAAAAAAAAGTCCGTTAAATTTACGGGAAAACTCCGGCAGCTGTGGTTACCAGAGTTTTCCTGTTAAAAGTACGGTAACAACATTTTAGGTTTAACTTAATTCTACAGCAATAAACCGTAATTCATTATTTGATATAATGGTAATTTACTGACATTTTAAAGTATTATATCTGTTTGGTTCAATTGCAATACACCGACAGCCAATAATGTGAGTCAAATGATCAATCAAAGCTCATCATCATCATCAGCTTTTCCACAAAGAGAGTTCATACTACTACATAGAAGTTGCACAGTGTCATTCACACAAACATTAAACACCATCATTGGTAACATGTTGAAATTTTAAAATGAAATAAGAATTAATTTAATAACGTTAAATGTAACATAAAACCCTAATGAACATAACTGATAAGAAAAAAACTAAGAAAATTATGAATAAACAGTTAAAATACATTAAATGTGAAGTGTCACGCAGGGAATTGTGGGAAAGTCAATTTACATTTTTTCACAGTAAATTATACAATGACTTCTTCTTTTTCAGTTCCAAAAACTGTAAATTTAGCAGTATTTTACAGTAAAATTACATGAAATGTACCATTATATATATATCACAGTTATTTAACATGTATAGTAAGGAAACTTTCTGTTAACCAATGAACAGTTTTTCACTGTAGCATTTTTACAGTCTTTTACTGTTAAAATCACAATAATTTTTTACAGTGAACCACTACTCTCTATGTAGGGGGTAGGGAGTAGAGCACTATATAGTGAGCTCACCAGCATAATAGAAACACCACTTTCGGACACTACTCGGCCGTCTCTCGGTGCCGTTAATTACGTCATTGCTGTCGCCCGTTCGCCATTTTTACGATCAGCGCGATGTGTATGTAGGGTTTTTTTTAGGCTACTTTTCAAAATGCATTCTGGGATACATTGAGTGGACTATATAGAGTATAATAATCATCACTATACATTCGGACAGCACTACAAAATGGCGAGCTCACTATATAGTCCACTATATAGTGAGTAGTGGGAGATTTCGGACACAGCCGCTGAAACTAAAACAGATCATTCAGACAGGAGGTGAAAACAGGTGCTGCAACAATGGAAATTATAAATTTTTATTTTTTTTTATTTTTATTTTTTTAATTATTTAATTTTTTTTCATAAAATTATAATTTTTTATTTTTTTTTTAAATTTATTTATTTTATTTTATTTTATTTAAATATATATATATAACAGGTAGGCCGATTGAGAACAAATTCTCATTTACAACGGCGTCCTGGCCAAGATAAGGTGAAAAAGTGCAAGACAACAATAAGTTACACAATAAATACACAAGGCACAAAGACAAAAAAACACAATAAGACAATACAGAGTCAAGAAAAGGTACATATAACTCTATTGGGTAACCAAAATTAAAACACTCAGATGTTTATAATAAATATAATTCGATATTTTGAACATTAAATGATGTAAACATACAAACACAGCATAATCGAACCCCTTAAAACTCAACATGCAATTTGATTATTTTATTTGTTTGTTTTAATGGATGTATTAAATAATTAATTTGATATTTTATTATTTTATTTCTATTTTTGAATTTTCTAATTTTATTTTATAATGCAAAAAAATGAGACATGCACAAAATTGAAACCCTAATGTACAGACTAAAAATTTCTATTTATATGCATCTGCAATCTTTGTGTCTTTCAGCACCTGATTCCAGGTTTCATATATTAATGTTGCCCGGTCTGCTGGTTCTGCTGCTGTTGATCATTCTACCCATTGCGTTTTACCAGATGTCTATAAAGAGAAAGCGTTCCTTACCCAAAGTGCTGGTAAGCCATTGTGTCATAGTCGCATTGGGAATGTCCTAGTGAACATACTTGGAATCAACTTACCATCTTACTGGCAGTGAATAGTCCTGTTTGACAAGAGCGTCGTGTTTCTCTTAAGCCTCCTGAAGGACTGTGTCTTATCTGCGCATTGCTCTCGGCAGCACAAAATGAGTTTATCATGTTGATTACGGCTAGCAGCACTAACATCTGCTGCCAGATCAGCAGCCACAGATTTCCCTTTGAGCACTTCACTGCTTTCATGGATTATTTAACCTGTTTAGGTATTTGAGATATTATAAAAAGTCTTATTCATTCGTGACATGAAAATATAAATCATGCATGTTGATGTTTGTTCAGTAAACCAGCTCAGCTTGGGTTTTTGTATAACCTCATGTTGATTAATGAAGTCAATATTTGGCTTCATTGACTAAACATCTTTGAGTTTTAAACTTCCTCGTGGGCCGCTGGTTGTTTGATCAAACCATTCAAGTACATGGAGTCTAGAATCAATCTGATCGTGCAAAAGTCAGCCGAATATTCACTGGAAATATCTTTGGAGTAAATACATCAATAATTGAACAACACATTTTCATGTTTACGGTTCTTTGATGTAGATTAATGGTCATATGACATGGAGGTCAATGAAATATTTCATATTTCTTCTTTATTAAATGTTTCGATTATTTTAACCTATTAACTGTCACCCCCCTTTTTTTGAATAGACATGGAAATGCACATTTCAAACTTAAATGGTTCAAGAATGCTTTGGAATATAGACGTATAATTGATCTTGTTTTAAAAATGTAAAAAAAAATTATTATTCATATTTTATATAAAATATATATTTTCAAAACCTGGGCTACTCTAAAACTGCAGAAAAATCAAAGCCAAAAAAAGTTGTCTTTCAAATTTTAGGTTAAAATCTCAAAAAAATTAGCTTTCTTTGAGATTTTGTTTGGGCGCAGTACCAAACGCTTCCACTAGGGCACAACCAGACTCCATTACTGCCTATATAAAGGCACCTCCATTTCATGTTCATTGCTATTTCAAAATAAAGGTCTGAACACGCTTTACGAGTATGAAAATATTCTTGTTGCAAATTGATAATTGAAAATCAGTCACCAAATATGGAAACTAGAGATTGTAATTAAGCTTTCAAATGATATATAGTTTGTCAATATTGCTTAAAGTCTTTTCTAAGATATTATTGTTTTAAAAATATAATGGCAAGCGTCCCACCTGTGGGAAGTGACACAATTAAGGAAGTGGGTTAATTTGACACACACAAAAAAAAAATATTTCAGTTTAGAACATATCAATTTCAATGAAATAAATAATTATACCTTTTCTCTTCTCTCTGTAAATCAGATGCTGTCAAAGAACACCAGTCGTCCATTTTTTTCAAATCCCCGGGACGACATATCTAAATTGGAAGTGTGGTCTGGATTTGTTGGGATGGGGAACTATGATAGACAGCCTAATTTTGCCCAGCAGAAGTCCGAGATCGGGGTTAATGTGACCGCCTATGCATCCCAGGAGCCCTACAGATGTCAACGGGACGTCCCAGTCCCTGACAGCAGAGAGTCTTCAGTGCATTACAGCCTCTGTTTGCCCGTCCAGAGCTTCAACAAACCATCATCCGATGGCAGAGCAGATCGGACCAGCTCGGATTCGATTGGTGCGGAGCCCGTTTTGAGCATTTCAGACACTGAATGCAACAGCGAGACACTGGTGGTACCAGTTAGGCCCACTGAAAATGGTGCGCTGCAGTTTCATGGCTGCTTATTTCAGTTTGACGCTGATCTAAGTTCTCCAGATGCGGATCAGGAATCAGAAGGTTTAACTGGAGAACAAGCGCCTTTATTAAGTGACTCAGACTATCTGCCTGTACATGTTCCTGACGTGCAGGTGACGTCAAACTACAGGCAGAACTGGCTGCCGGGGATTCCTCTGGAGGGAAAACAAGACCAGAGGACTTATATTCAGAGGACAGACCACCCGCAGGACGTAACTGAACCCGAGGAGGACTTCAGAGATGGAGAGGAACCTAGAGTTGGCCTGGTTATTTTGGACAGATGGACGGGATTGTCTTTGTCTTGCAATTAACCGGCGAAGCGTCTTGCTTTTCTCTTCAGTAAGAGATGTTTGATGGTCATCTACAGGTGACAGAACATCTTCTGTTGGATTTCTCCAGCTCGTTGCAAAAGCAATGAGTGTTTACAAACTGATTGTGCACTTTGACTGAAACTAAGATTATTTGGTTTCACTTTATTTGGATGGTCCCTTTAACACATTCACTTGACTATAAGTAATTTTGCACCTACATCTCTTTTAACACTCACTAGATTGGGTAGACTTGGTAGGGTTAGGGATAGAATAAGTTGACATGTAGTTGCAAAGTTACTTATAGTCAGTATAATGTGTGTTGGAGAAGAGTTAGCTGATATTAAAGGAGTAAAAAAACTTTTGCTGATAATTTACTCACCCCCATGTCATCCAAGATGTCCATGTCATTCTTTCTTCCGTCGAAAAGAAATGAAGGTTTTTGATGAAAACATTCCAGGATTTTTCTCCATATAATGGACTTCAATGGGGTCCAAACGGTCCAAAAGAGAGTTTCAGTGCAGCTTTAAAGGGCTTTAAACGACACCAGACGATGAATAAGGGTCTTATCTAGCAAACAATCGGTCATTAAAAAAAAAAGTGAATATTTATAAGCACAAATGCTTGCCTTGCTCTGTTCTGTGATGCGCGTTCGTGAGGTTCATTCAACGAACAAAATGAACAAATTGACTCGAAAAAATATTCGAACAGGAGAGTCACGAACGCATAAAACTTAAACTTTGTTTGTTTGTTTTTTAAATGTGCGATCGTTTCGCTTGATAAGACCCTTATTCATCGTCTGAAATTGTTTAAAGCCCTTTGAACAGTTTGCACTGAAACTCTCATTTGGACCTTGAACCGTTTGGACCCCATTCAAGTCCATTATATGGAGAAAAAATCCTGGAAATTTTTTTATTTTTTTTTTTGAAAATCAAAAACCTTAATTTCTTTTCGACTGAAAAAAGAAAGACGAGGATATCTTGGATGATATGGGAGTGAGTAAATTATCAGCAAAAGTTTTTTTAAAAGCATACAAAGCAGACAGTCTTCTAATACTCTAATGAGAGTTAGTTGACATGTAATTGCAAACTTACTTATAGTCAAAAGGGACCATCAAAATAAAGTGTTACTGTAGCATTACCGTATTCACAAGTGTTTTCCCGTTTCATTTTTCCACATGTCCATGTTTTAACTTATTCAATTAATTCATAATGCATAATGCATGAGTCAAAATTGTGGGCAAACCTAATGGTGACTGTTTCAACAGTATTTGTTGCCCTGAACTGAATAACGTGAAAGTCAGCATTAAATTATGCTCAAAACCTGTTCAGGAGGTAAACCGGATTTTCAATAGCTACGTTTCGTGTCCGTTTACAATCAGGTTGAATGCTCAATCAGACTGAAAAATCTTCGACGAAATGGTGCTGACCTAAAATGATCCGATTAACAGGAAAAAATTAAGCATGTAATCACTTGAATATGAAATGTATTTTAAAAATACCTTGTCGTAATGTTTTACATCAAATGAACGTGCATCTCATGTATTGCGAAATGGTCATTGAATGCGACTGAATATTTACTAAATATTTGCTTTAAAGCTCTTGTGTCGTTCATTTCTTTCAGTGTTCAAAGCAAAACATTTAACAATAACTTTGAAGGATTTGACTTTACTTTCAATGCGCTACTCAATACAAACAATTACAGACCTGTGGGGCGTTTCTGTAAAAGCACCTCTTAAACAGAATTATATATTTGCATATCAGATAAATGTCTCATGTTCCTTGGAGTTTGTGTGAAAGGCTTCATGGGGAGTTCACATGCAGTTATGAGGAAGTGCTGAAGTGTGTTCAGAGACAAAAACTCTTTGTTATGGAGGAAACAAATTATATTACTGGAGTAATTCAGTACATTTGGGTTTGTTTTGAAGAAAATCTTTTGACTTTATGTCAAAATCTTCCGCAATATCAGCTGACACCACGTTTTGCAGATGCTTGTCACTGTTATATTATCAATAATGTCCATCTTATGTCAGACATTTGACTATAGTGTATTGATTTAATTGGTTCAGTAAAGTTGTCTACTCTAAATATCTATCTTGTCACTTTAACCTTTGTTGAGTCATTGTCAGCAATATAGTGTATTGACGTTCAACCGTATATTGTAAATTGAGCACGTCGACTGCTTTTGCACGAAACTCGTCACCTGTTTTGCAGGTTTAAACATTTAAAGACTGTAAAGAGAGCAAACATTGCAAAGGTCAGAGTCTTTCCATGGTCATCATAAACTGTTCACAGTGATAATACATGAGTTGATGATTGTCTAAACGTGCCAAGCTCATGTTCATTTTGTCATCATTTGCTATATCCAGCTAAGTAAACCATCAGATTGAAGAGTGATTCTCACAAATCTGTATTTTCTCAAAGCGTTTTTCAAGGTAAATGTTGGTGTCAAAAAGAAGAAAAAATGATAGAGTAGAAAATGATATAACCATATAGTTCATAAATGTACACTCTAAAAAATGTGGTTTTAAGTTGTTTTAACCCAATTTTGGGTCAAATATGGACAAACTCAAACATTGGGTGCAAAATGTAACCCAACGGCTGGGTTTGTCCATATTTGACCCAAAATTGGGTTAAAAAAACCCAGCATTTTTTAGAGTGTATGCACACCAAAGCACCCATAAAAAAAAAATATTACACAATTTTGAGGTCATGTAGTTACATTTTACTCAAATAAGTAGTAATATTAATTCGGATTTTGGATTAGTTTGATTTAGGACCCGTGATTTAGTTATTTACTGTTTTTTACCCAAAATAAAATAAGATTAAATGCATTAAAAATTATTGGAGGTTTGCATAGTATTTTAATTTTGCATTTCACTGATTTTATTACTTTTGAGGAATGCTGAATCTTTTTTTGTGTGCAAATGAGTAAATGCACGCCCACATTTAGTCTGGAACTACAATAAGTTCACACACAACGCTTCTGTTCTCACGATTTCTCTCAGCATGAGGACAGGACAGCTGTCAGTCAATACATGGGAAAACAAAGTAATTTCAGTGCTTATTTGAAAAAGTAACCGATATTTTGTTGTGAATTTAAAATTAATGCATTACTTAATGTTACTTGAAAAAAGTAATCTGATTACTTAACTCGAGTAACCGAGTTACACACGGTTTGTTTGCGCATCAAGACTTACTGCACTCAAAAAAATGATTCTTTAAACTTACTTAATTTAATTATGGACAGTGGTTCCACACAAGAAAATTGCTTTTTATCAACATTAATGGAATTGTTTGAATCCATGTAAACTCCTTGTGGTGGGACAACACAACTGAATGGGGGAGAATCTATGTGAAATAGTAATGTTAAACCAAATCAATGGAATTGCTTCCCTGTAACTTAAGTTGGTGAAGTTAAGTGAACATGAAGTGGTTTATTTAAAACTGTCCAAATAGGTTACATTCAACAAACACAAGGAGATTTGTTTCTAATAACTCATTTAAATTATGGACGGTGGTTCCATCCAATTAGTTCTTGTTACTTTAACTCAGTAGTATCCATTTAAAGTAACTCATTTTAAAGCAGCATTTATTTGTGAGTGATTGTCTTGGAGAGTCAAAAAGACAAGATCTATAACAAATTATCAAACTGTATTTGTTCAACAGATGCAATAAACAGTTTTTAACAGCCTGCTACCCCATACGTCCTGATTTTGCCGAGTTGTACCTGGGTCAACATCTTACAGTATTTTGTTGATCCAGAAACAACATTCCTATACAAATATTTAGTCGTATCCCTACCCTACCCGTGAGTAAGAGGGAAACACTGGTGAAGTTCCCAAACCTGATTGTAAACCTAAACTTGACAGAGACTGTAAACTTGTCCCTCAAACCTGATTGGTTGATTGGAATGTTGTTCAGGATCAAGAAAGATGTTGATCCAGGAACATGTACTTTGTGAAATCAGGTTCTGCTGCTTATTGTATTTCTGTACGTCACAGCAATCATCATCTTAAACTTCATTGCAATCCTCATCCATCAAAATTTCACTAGTGAGGCCGACGCTGGTTTGCTTTATCCAGTCGAGCAACGTAGTTTGCTTATAATCTGGCCATCCAGCGATGGGGTGTTTTCTGTACATTAGCACTGTTTTGGATAACACAGTCTCATCCCAAATCGTCATATAACTGACGTTTTGGGACGTATTTTGACCATACGTCAATATCCGCCTTTTTAGGGCCCCCTTAAACGTCGGTAGATGGCGATCCCGGGCCGTCATACAACTGACGCTTTACCTTTAACGTCAGTTAGGTGACAGGTTAGGTTTAGGGTTAAGTTTAGGTCTGGGGTAGAGTTAGGATCCCATAACCTCATCTACCGACGTTTAAGGGGGCCCTAAAAAGGCGAATATTGACGTATGGTCAAAAGACGTCCCAAAACGTCAGTTATATGACGATTTGGGATGAGACCGGGTTGTTTTGGACTGATTGTTTGAATTCATTTGCTTACTGGATCATTGGACTGAAAATGTTTCCGAAGTCCAGCGGCTTAAAATGATCTGATCGCAAACAGAGAACTGAAATTTGGGTCCCACTTTATATTAAGTGGCTTTAAGTACCATGTACTTACATTTAAAAATAAGTACAATGTACTTATTGTGCTCATGTTGTATTGTAAATCACTTTTGCTGCTATTGAGGTGTGATACGGGTAAGGTTAGGGACAGGTGTGGTGGTATGGGTAGGTTTAAGGGTGGGTTTAAGTGTAAGGGATAGGTCAGCTGTGTAATTACAGCTGTAATTACATGCTGGTATTTTTAAAATATAAGTACAATGTAAAAACATGTATGTACACAATAAGTCCATTGTATCAAATCATTCATTTCAATGTAAGTACATGGTACTTAAAGCCACTTAATATAAAGTGGGACCGAAATTTGTGTTAATGGGTCAAACGTGGCCATTGTAGATGCTCAAACTCTTGAATTATATAACTGTGTGACGTAAAACATGTTCATGATGCAATCTCATGAGCTTTAGGAATTAATTTGCATTATTTGCTTGATTGCAAAGTTGACAGCTAATATACCACATATATGGTATGTCCAAGCAAACAAATGTAGGTTTTGGGAACGTTCTGGGAACGGTAGTTTTTGGTTCCCAGAACGTTCTGAGAACTAACATGCTTTAGGAAATTATTTGCATTATTTGCTTGATTGCAAAGTTAACAGCTAATATACCATATAAGCAAACAAATGTAGGTTTTGGGAACGGTAGTTTTTGGTTCCCAGAACGTTCTGAGAACTAACATGTTTGTTTAATGGCTTTCATGAGATTCAACCATACACTTTTTTGTAAACAAGATCTACACATGTCATAGTAAAGTAAAACGATGTTAAAGATCTCTCATCAGTTAATTATCTTCAGTGTCTCTTATAATGAGGCGTAATTCATTCAGTTCTGTCCCAGTGCGATAGATATTCTTTTTATTCCAACCGAAATGCTCTCATTAGATATATTTTTTTATATTTTCATAGCTTATTATGAAGTTAGTGCTTGTTAATTAGTTAATGTGCCTAATCCGGTTTAGAAGGGGTTTGTATTTTACATGACTGATTCTGTGCTTGCCTGAGAGAGGTAATTAACTTAATGTGTGTTTAATGAGCAATAATTAAATCATAGAACAAGTGTATCTTCCCATGGTCATGAGTTCATGATGTTTGTTTTTCTTTACAGCCCTGTTAATGAAGTTTGGGATGTTCATTTTTTGTTTGCAACTTTTAAAGTTGGCATGAAATGGAAGTTGCAATCAATTTTCTTCCGTATTGTGACGTATATCCGAATGAAATGACTCCTCGAACAAGATCAAATTGAATTTTTGTTCAAGGGGAATTGATTGGATGGTTGTCATGGTTTGCTGGTTGATCTCATGTGATTGACAGGTTGCCAGTAAACATGTCATGAGATGAGATGAGCTGCAAGAGGGGTTATTTTCACATGAATTTAAAAAAAATACACAAATAAATCGTTTTAAATTTGATGCATTCAAAAGTTTGATTTTATGGAGCCTTATGCTAATGTACAAAAACAGTATTAGTATACTATAGCCTATGGTGTTCCTAATAATCCGAGTGTATAGTCTTTGTGTGTGTTGTGTGTCTGTGAAGCATGATTTACCATACGACAAAAGTACTGCATAAATAGCGCACTGAAAAAAATAATATCCTTTATCTAATCAATAAAATTGTGGCAACATATTACAAGCAATATTATTAATTAAATTTTACAAATTAGAATTAATTACACTCTAAAAAATGCTGGGTTGTTTTAACCCAACTTTGGGTCAAATATGGACTAACCCAGCCGTTGGGTTAAATTTTTACATTACATTTTTAACCCAACATTTTGGGTTTGTCCATATTTGACCCAAAATTGGGTTAAAACAACCCAGCATTTTTTAGAGTGTAGAATATTAATTTGATTAACTATTACTCAATTAAAGTTTGTTCAATTTAATAAATAATATTGCTTGTAATCTGTTGCCACAATTTTATTGATTAAATAAAGCATATTAATTTTTACAGTGCGTAATTGTTAGTATGGTATTGAAAACTTGAATGTTTTATTCATCTAATCTGTAAGAATGACCATGACACTGATTATTTCCCAGCTTTATGAGTGATGTTCTTTGTCCAGTGTACTCACGTGAAAAAACTCTGCGTCTCATGAATAAGCGAGGAGTAACAGATGCCGTCTCCTCCTGCACTGTGAAACATATTTAATTAGCATGTGGGCAGATTTGCTTTCTCTCTCTCCCGTGCACTCTTTCGCTATATCGCCAAACAGCTTGATAGATGCAACTTTCGAGTTAATTGGATGCACACACACACACACACATCCCCTCCATTTTTGCATATTAATGTGATCTTTATGACTTGCTATTTAAAAGGGGGGGGGGGAACTGCTGTGTGCAAAAATGAAAATGTCATTATCTCCTCAACCTCATGTTGATCCAGACCTGCGTATGCTGTTTTTCCACTGTAAAACACAGGAGAAATTTTCTAGGCCAACCTTCCAACACACAACAGTTTCACGAGTTACACTTACACACAATTAGAGGGGTGTTTGGCGTGCTGTCCGGGGGGACGGCTCCGAACTCGCAGTTCAGCCCAAACCCAGAGTAATGTAGATTCGGACTAATTGTGGATAAGGGGTGGGATGCTGCTAAACTGTCAATGTATTGAGGGGAGACTGCTGAGTCTAACATTGTAAAAAATAATTGTGATTTTAATGATAAAAAAAAACGGTAAAAAGGCTACAGTGCAAAACTGTTAATTGGTTAACAGAAAGTTTCCGTACTACGATAAATAACTGTGATATCATGGTTCATTTAATGTAATTTTACTGTAAAAATTTTTTTTTTTTTTTGAAAGTGAAAAAGAACAACTCATTGTGTAATTTACATTCCCACAATTCCCTGTGACACTGTATTTTTTATGTATTTTTGTTGAAGTAACATAGCTTTCTTGGGGGTTTTTTTTCTAATCAGTTGTGTACATTAGGGTTTATGTTACGGTAAATTAATGTTTATTGCATTTTTTTTTTATTTAATGTGTGTTACCATGGTGTTTAATGTTTGTGTGAATGACACTGTGCAGCTTCTTTATGTGGAAGAGCTGCTTGTGATGAGTTTTGATTGATCATGTGACTCATCATCGCTGTGATGATTGTTGGTTGTCAGTGTGTTACAATGGTACAAAACAGATAATAATACTTCAAGAGACTAAATTAACATTATATCATATAATGAAATGTGGTTTGTTCGGTTACATGACGATCCCGGGCCGTCATACAACTGACGCTTATTCCTTTAACGTCGGTTAGGTGTTTAGGGGTAGGTTTAGGTCTGGGGTAGCGGATCCGATAACGTCATCTAACCGACGTTTAAGGGTACCCTAAAAAGGCGGATGTTGACGTATGGTTAAAAGAGACGTCAGTTATATGACGTCTTGGGATGAGACTGTGTTATTTATTAGGCTACTGTAAATTTTAAGTTCAGTCTGTTAAACCAATAACGTTGCTACCGTATTTTTGATGGTAATGTTCTGGCAACCACAGCTGCCGTTTTTTTACTGTAAAAATCTACTGTAAAAATGTACTGTAAATTTTTTTTAAAGTGTTACCATTGATTGTTGAGTGCTCTCCAGCCGTGTTAATAATCTGAACGTGCTCCTCCCGAACTTTGTTAATAAAACATAATTTATTGAACTGCAAACTTAAAAAAGGACAAAAAACATACAAATATAAAAGTCGTCTGTTTGACTAAGTCTTTGAAGTCATGATGCTTTGTGTAAGAAACAGATCTTTCCCTCCAATAAAGCTCCAATAAAGTGTTGCGATTCAAAACTGCTGCAACAATACACCAAATTTGATTAAATGAATGCTTTGTAACCTAAATTGTTATCAAATAACAATATAATTGTTAACTAAAACTAAAATCACAAAAAAAAATCTTTAGGCTACTTGAAATGAAATATATATAAAAAAAATATAACATATTATTTCAGCCAGTTTCAATTATACTAAAATAACACTGCAAATAACATACATTTTAGTCTGTTCAATGCACAAATCATCATATGACTTCAAAAGACAAATCAAAATGGACAATTCTTATTATTTAGTATGTATTATAAATGATTTATTGTGCACATCATGCTTTTTTTAAATTCATGTGCCTTATAATCATCAATCAAAATAACTATGTAGTGAGATAATAAGATAACCCCTCCCTCTTGCGGCTCATCTCTTCTCTGATGATGCGTTTACATGAGAGCGGAGCAACCTGTCACTCACATAGGACCGACCAATAGCAAGCCACGACCTTCCAATCAAATCCCACCCTATTTGCTCATGTTCAGTGAGCCATTTCACTCGATATACGTCACAATAGGGAAGAAAAGAGTACCCCAACATGATGTTTTAATAACAAAGTTCAGCAGGAGCAGGTTTGAAATGTCAACTCATTTATCATGAGTTGCATATATACAGCAGTCATACTGTACCTCTGTTACACGACCGTTGTCCAGCATCCCAACTCCTCACTCCTGACTATTCCTATCCCAGCCTGGGACAGGTGGGAGAACTCTGAGATCTGAGCGCTAAATACACATAACCTTTACTCCATCTGAATATAAGTGTGGCTTTTGTTTCATGACGAATTAATTCAGTTTTTTTGCCCTTGACATGTTATGGCATGTTTGAAACCACAGAAGGATTTGTAAATAAAGTCAGTGCTTTCATTTTTTTTTTTTTTTTTTTGGTGAACTATTTGTTTAAATGTCAATGTATCAACGGTAGGCCGTATTATCAGACGCAGTCAGACATCCGAATCATGCGTCTCTCAACAAGGAGAGATTTGAGCGCATGTGTTTTGGCCTGTACGGGTCTGTGGGAATGCTTGCATTTGTCACAATGGAAGCAGACAAAGCTCGCCTGCTGTTGTTCTATTCATGCAGTTTATTCTTAGTCTCAATGTCACATATGAAACTGTAGAAGTGGCCAGGCACCTCCTCACCGCATTGTTTACTGTGGTATTTGAGCGGCAGGTGTGGCAGTAAATGCTTATAAATAACCGTGCACACAAAGCCGAGCGGTGCTCTCCCTCAACATCACCTGAGTCACAACTGTGGATAGTCTTTGGGTAACGCAATCGGTAATCGTAATCAGATTACTTTTTTCAAGTGACTAGTAAAGTATCGGATTACTTTTGAATTTACACAAAAAGATCTGAGTTACAGATGGGGGAAAAGTAATAAGTTACCTTTTTAAGGAGTAATGCAATATTGCAATGCATTACTTTTAAAAGAAGCTTTCCCAGCTCTGGTTGTGAACGGCAGCATCCGGTCGTCGTCATGCATATCGTTAAATGACAACGATAAAGTCAAAGTTTCATGAACTGCATTTATAGCCGCTGTTAAATGCAGCATTTATGACACATTGCTTGTGAGGAGGGGGGCTATGCTAAATTATTGTAGGCTAAATATGCTTTGTGTATTATTTCAGCCCATTCACCCCCAAGGCGTCACATAACTGACGCCTTGGGAAGCATTTTGACCATGCTTCAATATCTGGCGCTTTAGGCGCCCTTTAGCGTCAGTTAGATGATGCCGTAGGAGCGCGTCATGTAACACCTAAAGCGTCAAATATTGAAGCATGGTCAAAGGTGACACCTTGGGGTGAGAATGCATTGATTATGCTATTTTTATACAATTACAGTATTTATTTATATTTTGTATTAGCTTTCAATTTGTTTTCTTAGTTTTATTTAGTTTTTTATTTGTAATTTATGTTTTTGTCAGTTTTTAGTAGGTTTTTTGGGGGGGTTAGTAATTTCAATCCTTCAACTTAAACATATTGTATTTCAGTTAGATTTAAAGTAATAATATTTATATTGAATGTTATTCTTTTTAAATAAATCTGAAATAACATTCAATATAAATATTATTTATTACCAACTTATTATTACTTATAGGCAAGGCAAGTTTATTTATATAGCACATTTCATACACAATGGTAATTCAAAGTGCTTTACATAAAAGAAATTAAAATAATCAAAAGAAATCATAATCATTAAAACAGCTTAAAATACCTAAAAATAACAACACTGGTGACACACATATTGAAACACCAATTTTATGTCGCTTAACAGTCTGTAGTTACACTTTTGGTAACTCTTTATTTTATGTTACATGTATTTATGACAGTAATGACAGTAAATTATGCATAATTACATGCAACCAACCCTAACCCTAATTAGATTGTTAAGGCTTCTTAAATGTATAGTTACTATAACAATGACACCTTAAAGTAAAGTATCCAAACTTTTGAATTAATAAACTTATTTAAATAATTAGAGTTCATTCGGTGTTTAACCTATTTTTTTTTTTAATAACTAATCATATAATCCACTCAAATCACTTTATAGTGATTTTTAACACGGTTAAGGCATTCCACTTCATGTTTTACAATGAGCCAGATGTTGCTCTTTCATTTATTTGGAGATGTTTCATTCAAGCATCCACTTTGTCTTAGAAGTCAAATAGAAATAGCAGGCTTGTATCTTGAGCACAGTTTGAGACATTATTGAGATCTATGGATTTGTGGTGACCACATTATTTGTGGTCATTTCTAAATCAAGAGATGATGCGATTTTAGACAATGCGAGTGTCATCTGACCTCTTCTGGATTGTTCTTTACAGGGTTTAATGAAGACCTGAGCATTTTATATCACTAAGATCTTGATGCAACCCCACAGATCTCTTTTCCCACAGCTCCTCTATCCCACATTGCATTGTCCCATTGTGTCATTCCAGGTCTTCTGTCTCTTGCTCTCACTGTAAGTCTATCTGGATGCTTTGAATTGATCAGTGGTCTTGCTGTGGGTCTATATTTACCACCTTGAGGAGGAGGAGTGAGTGTGTGTGTGCTGCTGGAGGTCATCCTCACCCGCAGAGACCGTGAGACTGAGAGGAGAAGCTGAGAGCATTACAGAAGGTGAGACAGCAGTAAACGATAAGGAGAGTTTAACAGAGCGCCGGTGGAAGAGGGTGAGACAGGTGAAGGTCGAGGAGGAGGAGAGACGGAGACACGTCGTCCTGCTGATCATCTGAAGGGCCTGTAGAACGTGAGTGGATTTACAATGAGAAAAATCTGTTTGCAATTTTCTTGTGCTTCTAAAAAGACTCTGCTCCAGTGTGTGTGTGTGTGAAGATGCTTATTAGCTTTTAAATCGGTGGCTCTCGATTGGCGTCTGCTCTGAAAAACACTGCCAAATACTAAGGGTCTAAACTTGTTTGCTGCAGATACGTTGCTTTATAAATAAAAGAGTCTGAAACACTTCATGTTTGACTTTGAGATCATTTTTCTTTTGCTTTTCTACAATGATATTATGTCGGGTTACTAATCGATGACCAATGTAAAACCTGGATCCTGAAGCAAAACTAAAACTGCTGATTTTAAAAATAACCCCCTGTTCAATGTCTTGCTGACATGCCATTTTACTTAAATGTCTTGGTTTTCAATCATATTTTGTCAATAACACACTTGTTAGTGAATTTTGATCATCCAAGCATCAGTATTTCTATTGCTCATAAAGTTGAAGTAGTAAAATAACTATAAAACTGAAATGTTTTAAAAACTACATAGACATACTTTAGAAAAAAAAGACAAAAACACTTAAAAATACTAAAACTAAAATTAAAATAAGAAATGAAATATATTAAAAATATTATATTAATAACACAGAGGCCATTATTCATTTTGCATTGAGACGTTATTTTCATGTAGCTAAGTTAAAGGAGTAGTTCACTTTTAAAAAAAAAAAACATTTGCTGATAATTTACTCACCCCCATGTCATCAAGATGTCCACGTCTTTCTTTCTTCAGTCGAAAAGAAATTAAAGTTTTTGAGGAAACATTCCGGGATTTTTCTCCATATAATGGACTTCAATGGGGTCCAAACGGTTCAAGGTCCAAATGAGAGTTTCAATGCAGCTTCAAAGGGCTTTAAACGACACCAGACAATGAATAAGGGTCTTATCTGGGACCCTTCGAGTCATGACTCGAAAAAAGATTTGTTCATTTTGATGAACGAGCTCGAACAGGAGAATAACGAATGCACATCACAGAACAGAGCTTATAAAACTTCAACTTTTTATTTATTTATTAAATGGCCTATCGTTTCGCTTGATAAGACCCTTATTCATCGTCTGGTGTCGTTTAAAGCCCTTTGAAGCTGCACTGAAACTCTTTTTTGGACCTTGAACCGTTTGGTTCCCAATGAAGTCCATTATATGGAGAAAAGCCTGAAATGTTTTCATCAAAAACCTTAATTTCTTTTCGACTGAAGAAAGAAAGACATGGACGTCTTGGATGACATGGGGGAGAGTAAATTTTCAGCAAAAGTTTTTTTAAAAGTGAACTACTCCTTTAAACTCATTTTACTCCCAAATTTGTGTTACTGTGATGCAAAAAATAAATGAAATAATGTTCAACGATTATTCTAACAAACTATTCGCACCACTCACATTTTGTTCATAAATTGTGGAAATCTAACTACCATTCAGTGGAGCTTCTTTGCCTCCCGTTTCTCAAAACAGCGGCCATTGTGAACTGATCGCCTGAATTTCTCATAAACCCGATCATCCATCGCCTGTTTCAAAGTCTGTTTCCATTGGGCTATATGTGATCTCCCTCTGGAGGGGCGACGGGTTGCTGTTCGGCTGATGACAGATAAGTTTTAACATGCTGCAAAGTGACCCTTTTGTACTCGGTCTTCAAACAAAGTCCTGACACAGGCACTACTGGATCTAGTTTGAGAGGAAACGTCTGGGACAGGAGACACTGTCATTCGGAAGGCCTTTGCCTCAGATTTAATCTGGTTAAACCTGAGGGGAAACGCATTTCTCCGTCTATGATGGTAACGCAGGTGGTTGTTGCAACTTTCGTGTAAATGAAGCCATCCTTCAAACGCGACCTGATTCTGTTAGGTTCGCCTCGGCGAGGGGCGCATGTGCCATCGGGACTGATTTATGACTGCGGGACTCTCGTGGGCTGCATTGAGCCTCACAACTAATGAATTATTATCCTCACAATAGCTCACAAAGGGACTTTTACCAGGATTCTGACACAATGGATGTCCCTCTTCTCCTTTCAGCTCTCAGCTCATGGTGGTGATTGGGTGAAAACAGGTCACAATTCACCCAGGAAATTCTGTTGCATTTTTTAAAGATTACATCACATTCATTTTGGTTTGACTTTATAGATATTTTTAATATTATCTCATGCAAGTGATCTGAGGGCAGAAGAAAAAAAATTTCTGGGCACCAGAAATAATAATTGAAGCAACACTTTGAAGTAACTTAAATATTCTGTGGATTTAATTACTAAATAATAATTAGTTGAGAAAAGCTTAAATTTTATAGTTGCGAATGTCTTGTGGACCATTGAAATAAAGTGTTACCTTTGTTTTTATTAATGAATAAATGATTATACATATAGGCTATATATTATTACATATAAAACAATTTATACATATTTTCAAACACATTAATAACATAAATTAATTTATATATAGCCTAAAAGAATTTAAAAATGCCACAAAAAAAATAATATCCATTTTATTTTAAAAATTTTTTTGGTTTAAGTCATTTTAGTGTTTCAAATTCAACTAAACATGAGACATGTTGACTTGACTTGGTAATTGTTTATTTTATTTCAAGTAATTGTAATGTTTTTTTATGGTTTTAGTTGTTAACATTAATAACCCTGAATGGCCTAAAAAAAGGTTGACTTCTATGCAAAATATTTTTAAATAAACTGGACATGAGATTCACTCTTTTATTGTGTTGGCAGGCCCACACTCTCAGAAAAAAAGGTACAAAAGCTGTCACTGGGGCTGTACCTTTTCAAAAGGTACACTTTTGTACCCAAAGGCTGCATATTGGTACCTTAGTGGTACATTTAAGCACCCAAAATGTATATATTAACACCTAAAATGTACATATTAGCACCTAAAATGTACTTAGCTCCTGAAATGTACATATTAACACTTAAAATATACATAAATGTACATATTAGGACCTAAAATGAACATATTAGGGCCTAACATTGACATATTTGCGCCTAAAATGTACATATTAGGACATAAAATGTACATATTAACAACTAAAATGTACTTTTTAGCACCTAAAATGTACATATTAGAACCTAAAATGGACAAAAGTTTACCTTTTGAAAAGGTACAGCCCCAGTGACAGCTTTTGTACCTTTTTTTCTGAGAGTGCACATGTAGATTGAACAGTGAGACTGTAATGTTTTGCATAAGTCTGGTGTTCTGCAGAAGTATGATTTTACTGTTTCTGGTTTTCTGGGGTGGGGTGTAAATGGGCCGTGACTTCCCGTGTCCCGTCACTGGGCCGTGGATGTGACAGATCGCTATCTGTCGGTGTGCAACGGACTGGTGTGATTCTCTTTCTCTATAAGTGCTCCTGTCCTTTTGACAGCTGTGTCGTTCTGCTCTGATGCAGGTGCTGCTGAGAGCTTCGCCATGGCAACCAAAATAGTAACACAGCGTTGCCAGGAAGAGCAGATGGACCAGATGTCTCACAGCATGGAGATGTCCTCCCAGATCAAGAAGAGAAAGTTCAAATCCAGGTAGAGCCACACTGACCCTCGAAACATGCCACGAGCATTCCCCCGCGTCACGCCACTGGATGCCGTGAACATTCACACATCCCAACTTTAGGAAACAAGTGTAAATCACCAGCTGAATTAGCAGAATTAATTAGCGAATCTCATTGACAGTTTGCTGTCCTTTCAGAGAGCAGCTGTGCAAACATATGAGGTCTTATCGGCTCCAGTTCATCTCCTTGAAAGGAAGGAGCATAACACGAATGTTTTTACATGCACTCAAGAAAATATTTAGACCTAAATTTATGGAATTGCATATAACATTCCCATCCATTTGCATTACAGTTTTAACATTTTAACTAATAACTTAATGGGATGCATATTTGAATGAAACGGGTAAGTTTATGCCGATTGGAGAATCAAATAGATGCAAATAATAGTTAATAACAAATGCCATTATGTTTTTGGGTGCAGACAAATATCATTAGTTCATTAGTTCAAAAAGTTCATTAGTATAAAATGATTCATCTAAATTGATGGAAATTGTATTTAAAATTCAAATACATCAATCTAAAATTTAGGTTTAAATATTTTTTGAGTGTAGCTTATGTTGGCAAGCTTTAAATTTGACGAACAATTTACCCTAAAAGTAGTCAGCCTGGTCTCATTGTTAATACGTAGGTATTTTACGTTTTTGCAAAGATAAAAAACGTACTTTTTAGTACGTCTGGATAGGTGCTGAAACGTATAATATAGACGTATCTGCAACATTTAAACGTAACATTATTACGTTTTTACAGCTACAAAACGTAAACTATTTACGTATATTCTATATCATAAAGATATCTGTATAATTTCCCTTTTTACCATTTTATACATAAATGTAAGATCCCGTAACCCTAATCCCAAACCTAAACATACCCATTTTATACTTAATATAAAAAAGGATAAAACGTAACGGACAGGTGTTGGGAAAGGGTAGTTTTAATAACAATATAACATTAAAATATATTTTGAGCCACCAATCCTACCCCTAAACCTAACGTTACCCATAACAATTCCTTAAAACTACGTAACAAACTACAATTATTAAGAAAACATAACAGACAAGTATAATCACAATTTATTTATTGCAAAAATGTCAAAACCGATACCAAAAGCCGTTCACATGATGAAGCGTTGCAGTCGCAGTCTTCTCTCTGTCTCTGGCAGTATTGTAATAGTTTTGTATGAAGTACAGAGCAGAAATTAAATAAATAATGAAAATGTTAATCCGGCTTCGGTTCGCGCTTCTCCATTTCAAAATTCAAATGAACTAAATTAACCAACCGGCACAGTCCTTCATGTCGCAAACTGTGACGAAGCAGGGAAGAGCCAATGAACGTTTGATATTACTGCCGTAAAACATGACGTATCGCTTCTCAAGGGAGCAATTTTTGAATTTGAATTCATCAGCGCGGGGTTTGACATGTACGGTCGCTGCTGAGAATGGAGAGATCACGACTGGATAAGAGGCTGAATTAGGAGTTGTTTTAAACAACTATGGATACTAAAGATTTGGATTACATCAAACTAATCAAATTGATGTCTTTTGTGATTTTTTTGTTGTGTTTTATAGGAGAAAACGCTTTATGTGTCTCAAGGTAAATAAACTATTACAAAATGGTTGAACGAGTAGTTAACGTTAAAGACTGTATTTTTAAGGTTTTATAGTGCATTGTTTAACAACATGTAGGCGAAACGAGCAAAATGTTCATATTTATGAGTATTATATCAATAAATGCGACTGAAAACTTCATTAATAAGACAGTGGAATGCAACAGAGTCAAAACATAATGCTGCTACGATATTAATATGCATAAATTGTGATACGTACAATGTGTACGTCGGTGGATTTGTTCATATGTAAATAAATTACGTTTTTGTGCTGTCAATACGTAAATATTTTACGTTTTAGTACTGTAAATACGTCAGTATTATACGTTTCTGCGCATATAAAACGTAATTATATATACGTATGATAGAACGACACTTTACGTATAAATACATACGTATTCTCATGAGATCACGTTGAAGTAGTATATGTGAATAAAATCCTAAATTCAATCTGTTTGTAATACAAATAGATCGAGTCTCCTCAGAAAACATGGACTAAACCGCTCAATTCGGATTATCTCTTTATGAGCTTTTTGACGCGTCAGTAGTAGTTGCGTACTATAGCTGTCAGTGGAGGGATCAAAAAATCTTCATTTGTGCCCCGATGACGAACAAAAGCAACAAAAGGACAGCATGAGGGTGAATAAACAATGACATAATTTTCATTTTTTGGATGAACTAACCCTTTAATTAATAACACAGATTCATTACTGTGCCTTGTTTGGGATCATGTGTGTGATGGTCTGTGGAGATTACATGACAATTACTGATGGGGAAGGCAACTGTGTTTCACCCTGACATGTGCTGGAGTTATTCTGAGCTCACCGAGGCATCGCGGCCATGGCAAACTCCCAGGTGCACACTAGTGTTGTTGACGGACACATTTATAACAATAGACGCACACACACAAGTTCTTTCCCAAAACCTCCTGGGGTTAAACCCCGTTAAGGACATGTACCTCTGCATCAGTTGCATTTATTTGTACCTTGTAATTTATTGTGTTTAAAAAATGCATGTTTATGAACCTAATTTTCTTCATGCAATTTTTCTTTTTTATTATTATTTTTAGGGTCAAATATGACCTATCTATTATGTTTTTGGGTGCAGACAAATATGCCTTGCATTAAAGTTTAGTAGAATAAAACTGATCTAAATGGATGGAAATTGTATATACAATTCAAAGACATAAACCTAAAATTTAGGTTTAAATATTTTTTGAGTGTAGCTTATGCTGGCAAGCAATAAATTTGACAAACGATATACCCTAAAAATAGCATACACTGTCACAGTAGTTATGTTAAGGACATATACCTGGTTGCATTTGTTTGTACCTTGATACTATAATTTATTGTGTTGAAAAAATGCATGTTAATGAACCTAATTTTCTTAATGCATTTTTTTTATTATTATTATTATTATTATTTTTAGGGTCAAATATGACCCGGACTGATTATTTTTTGAGATTCCCACCTTATGTTCACTCCTTATTTTGGCCAAATTCATATTTATGCATTTAAGCTAGTGACTTACAGCCAAATTCAAAGGTTTCTTTCTTTTGTGAAGAATACAATGGCAAAATGCATTGCAAGTTTGCAATACACAGTGAAATAGGCCTAATATTTTTTTTAAAGTATCTTAGCAACATGATACCACATAACTATTAAAATCAAGTACACATTTGAATGCATCACGAAGGCCGTTAACTGACAAAAAGCTTTGTTTATACTTCACACAATAGTGTAATAATGTTTCCCATAGTTTGCTTCAGTTACTTTAACTTCTCCTCTGGCTTATTTGACAGTCAAAGCTTATCAACAGTGTTTGTGGTATGCAATATCCATTTTGCCCATTGAGGCTTAGCAATATTATACACAATTACTTTAAATAACTTCCTTCTTTTCTTTTGTTGGGCTGTCAGAGGGCATTTTAGATCCTCAAACATACAGATGAACTTCTGCTTTTGTCATTGTATCAATCACACGTGTTCCTCTGTGAGCGGGAGGGCCGTTTAATAATGCAGAGTCTGAATCTGAGAGTCACTGTTTAAATAGACACTGATCCACTTTCCATGGTGTCCCACTGGATTGACTGACTGACTATTTCTGCCTTGAATCCTATTGGAATTATCATTTGACGAGATGAGCTCACGTGAGCGTGTTGTAAATACCAGTGAGGAACTCTTTGAGCTCCAGCTGTCCGCATGGAAGCGTGTTAATTAAAGAATCATGCAAAAGACCAATATGTTGTTCTAATTTATGTATATTGACTTTGTACTCATACTCTTGATGAAGTGTAGCAATCAAATTTGAGAGAAAATAATACGAGTCTGTCATTTATCTAGAGAAAGATGAAATAAGACAACATTTGCTAAACGGGTTTGCTTTGTTTTGATTGCATATCTCATAATGATATTGACGCACATCTCTTTTAAATATAGCATGTTCTGGTTATCAGCAAGAAACTCTTAAAAATAACAAATATATTGGCCACTAAAAATATTAGGAAGAAAATAGGAAAATTAATTAATAGTTTTTTTGTGAACATTATTCACTCTTAGAAGAAATGGTTCTATTTAGAACCAGAAATGGTTCCATCCCCCGCTTCATATATGGAACTCCAAAATGGTTCTATATAGAACCATTGTTTTTGGTAAAACAATTATTTTTTCTATATAGAACCCAGAGGATAGAGGAACCCTTTTTTTAAGAGTGTATAGAACATTTTAGGGGTTCCAAATACGTACCTTTTAAGGTTCTATATAGAACCTTTTCTTCAAAGAGTGTTGCATTACTTGTTGGTACAGTAGGTTTTAATTTTATTGATTTATTCATTTACCTTTTTAGATTTTTTTTATGCTTTTGAAAGGAGTCTCTTATGCTCAACAAGGCTGCCTTTATAAAAAAACAGTATTGTCAAATATTATTACAATTCAAAATAAGTGTTTTTAATTGTAATAAATTATATTGTTAACCCAAAAAATTAGAATTATGCTATAGAGATTTTTTGAATGTTTATTATGCTCACCAAGGGTGCATTTCTTTAATGAAAAATACTGTAAAAACACAAAAAAATGTGAAATATTATTACAATTTAAAATTATTATTTTAAGATGTAATTTATTCCTGAGATGCAGAGCTGAATTTTCAGTATCATTCCTCCATTCAGTGTCACATGACCCTTCAGAAATCATTCTGACATGCTGATTTGCCGCTCAAGAAACATTTATTATTATTATTGTCACTTTTGATCAATTTAATTGCTTCTTTGCTGAATAAACATTTTTAAAAAATCACTGACCCCAAACTTATTAACAGTAGTGTAAACTTTTATATTACTATATAACTGAGCAAATGTACAAGGACAAACGCATGTATAAGATGTGAAACTGATTCATTAAAGTCTAATTGTAAAGGACATGGCTTACACAAAACACCTGCTCACTCCTGGCGAAGTGAAAATCACCTTTAACCCGATCTGAAGCAGCACATAAGCCGACGCATGTGTTAATCAGAAGGTTATTCAACCTTCGCTTCAATAGATTTCATTTTTGTCTCATAATCAGAGTCAGTCTGTCTCTATCATCTGAGAAAGGAACACTGAATCTAGGCCGTTACGCAGAGGATAAAGCCTCCTGTGATCCACTAAACCCTTGCAGACGCTGCAAGACAGGCGTAGATGAAACGGCTGGCATTCACACCTGTATGGATATAGAAATTGAAAATAGAGTGATATTAATGACATAATGGTGTTGAA
>NW_024121344.1:3253055-3308055 GCF_016745375.1 Pimephales promelas | reverse complement strand
CGCCACTGCGTTGCCATGGCGCGAAATGCAGATGGAGGGCAGGAAGTGATTTTCTATATTTAGGAAGCACTATAACACACTCAAAATGCTTATGTTTTGCGTCGTTTATGGTTGCTCAAATCGATCAAACCACGAGGAGTTTTTATCGTGTGCCAAAAGTTGTTGTTCATAAGGGTGGAAAATACAAGAAATTGACAGAAAAACACCGGGAAAAATGTCGTGCAAACCTACGTCTACGGTCGGGAAGAGCCGAATGCTTCTATTTTGCTTTTTTTTTTTCATAATTTAACTTTTTCTTAAATCAAAATAACAGTTTATGTGCATCTCTCCTGCTTTAATGCAAAACCTAATGATCATTTTCTCCTGGATCCAAAAGCATCTTGAGCTTTAATGGAAGCATGGAACATGATCATCTGCACAAAGAGTCACATGATCAATGACACTCTTTCACTTTCTTTAGATTAGCCGCAAAATAATGCACTGAATAGTTGTGTAGAAAATCCTCAAACTTTCAGGTTATTTTCAAGTTTAATTGGGATTACATAATGATCTGCTGAATAGAAGAGATCACAAATGAGGGAACGTTGTCTAGGACTCTCCATCTAAATCTGCATTAATCCTTTTCACATTCATGTGTAAATAAGTTGGACCATTATGGCATTTTTCACATCAGAAACGTCCCTCTTTCTTTCAGGCTTAGTCTTTTAGACTCTCTCTACATAAGTGCATTCATTTGAGTCAGTCATCAGCCTGGCGGCATAAACCCATTCAAAGCGAAACTGCAAAGTGTCAAAGCGAGGAATGGCAACTTCTAATTGCACTGAGACATTTTAAATCACCTGATATCGACCCTGAGGATAACTGGCACTTTTATTTGTCTCGTCTGCCATCTGCACTCATAGCATGATGCTCGTCCAGTGTTTCTGCTGAACTCCTCTAAAGCGCTGACATGACAGCCAGTTAAATGTCATGAGCATCGTGCTCCTCTTCAAATGAGTCCTGACTTCAGTGAAAGTTCACACCGTTCAAATCATTTACATTTTACATTTATTCATTTAGCACAATGGCTATATATGTCAGAGGTCGCACGCCCCTGCAGCAACTAGTGGTTAAGTGTCTTGCTCAGGGACACATTGGTGTCTCACAGTGGATTCGAACCCGGGTATCTCACACCAAAGGCATGTGTCTTGTGGATAAGACACACTGCGCCATCATCCTTAGTTGCTTTGAAACCTTTCATAAAAGATTTTAATAATGCTTTTGATATATAGCCAAAAGCATATATAGCCTATATAAATCATCATATCCAGGGCCTGAAGTTAACTTTTTCGGCCACCGGCCACTGTGGCAGGTGGATTTAAAAGTTCACCTGCCACAGAGACTTTTTACCAACCTTTTTTGCCTCATAAAGGTGATATATATATATTTCAGTTTTTTAACACTACATAAAAGCTGGGATAAAATACAACCAACAGAACATTTAAAACTGAATCAAAAAGTTAAACAAACATCTTCAAGACGTTTTCTTTACATGTGAAATAAAGAAAACAGTTACAAACTTAAACTGGAAGTGTTTCTGGACCAGTGTTGTTTACATCTTGTGAAATGGTCTATATAGTAAGCTACCTGAGTAATAGTGTTGTTGAAATTGCACATACTTTTCTTAAAAACTCTTAGGTTGTTCATAATATATTTTGTAGAAGAACAATTCATTTAATATAAAGATTTTTATAATTTACTACTTTGCACCAAAAAAAAAGAGGACTTTTTGTTAGTTATGTAATTTTGCTATGAGTTTACTTGTCTGGCCCCCTTGACATCAGATTAAGCTGTATGCGGCCCCCAGACCAAAATGAGTTTGACACCCCTGCTACTGTATATACTCAGACCTACCGCAGCTCGTATGTAAATCTATGTTGATGGCTGATTTAGTCACTGTGATAGATGTGACCAGTAAAGGATAAAATAACACGGAGGTAGCAGGCTACTGCAAACGTTTAGGGGTTTATTTCCACAGGATGGGCTTACAAAAGTAAAGCCAATGCTAACCCAATGGTGGTAAACCAAACATACCAAAAATCAAATAACAAAAAAAATACAATAGGGTCACTGCATTTGCCTCTCAAACATTTACAGAGGTCAAGGGCTGACAGATCCTGTTCTCTCACAGAACACCAACTCACATATTAACATATTTATACCCATAGACAGTAAATACCTTGGTGGCCAGCACCAATTAATACATAAAGGGGGATACACAGACATATAATGGCCATTACACACAATAAACAAATATGAAAATACCCAATATACATAAACAAACACCTCAACTAATACTATCAAATGACTTCACTTAATAAATATACTTCTTATAAACACACAAAAGAAAAGCAAGGAAAATAGTCCTTGGAGTTCCCCCGGAGAAGAAACCGGAATGGTTGTGGCCCGATCATCGGAACCATATATATACGACCAATGTTTCCACGCGAACCCCTTTAGACGGTGCACACGCTCACGGGACTATGGACTCAGACGTATCAAACAAACAAACAAAGAGAACGGTAGGAATAAACAACTAAACGTTAAAGAGTTTGCGCACTTAAGTCCAAACGAAAGTTTAAATAAAGTTTATTAAACCAAAATAATGTTGTTGTGTATTCATTACTGTGAAACAAATTCCATTAAATAAAATCTCAAACTGACCTGACCCAGGCTCACCAACATCCGCCACAGTCACGTAGACAGGTCTTAAAAGCTATTAGTTACAGCGTTCAGGAACCGTTAACTATGAACTAAATTAATATTGTTATTACTGGTAACGTTAGAGTTATTTTCTTCCCAACTCCCAAAATGCATAGTTGCACACGCACACACATCTGTGCGACTGTCAGCGTTACGTTACCTCATCACATCTCACCAACAGTGTAATACTCGCACATCCAAACGTAGTCAGAAAAGGGCCTCATCTTCTTTCTGATCGCGTGAACGTTACGAAACAACAGTCGCTGTCATAAATCAGCCGCTCATGAACCTTGCCATTGCCGCCAATTGTCCACTTTGTATTAAAATGTCTTTTACTTTTCTTTTTCTCATCCTCATCTTTTTGTTGGTTGTTTGTTTCAGCTGGCCTCTTTACCCCAGTAATGTCCCGCCTCATTTTAGCTAAAGTCTAACGATGCAATGGCGGACTTCGTTGAAATGTTAAAATCCTAACGAATCACTCAATTCTCATTGATTGACAGTGTTACCTGCCAATAGCAAAAAATTTTGCCACTCACTGTGAGGAACGCAGGCACTCCGGCCGACGCTGACGTCATGTGCATACCCTATATAGTACAATAAACAAACAGCTCAGTTATTTAAAAAATTCAAATGAAAGCAGTAAATAGAAAAAAATAGTTCTAAATATAAAAAACTAGTATGAATGACATCTAGAACATCTCAATGATGAATAACTATTTCACTCCACTCACATCAGTGGGTCCATTAGCGTCTTGTAAACAAGAAAATGTCTGACCTTTGACCTCAGGGAGGCCCTGAGAGAGACCATGTCCAACGACGAGTTGGGTGAGAGAGAACAGTGGACTCTGTTTGGCAACGAGGCTGAGAAACTGGAGATCGGGGTGATCAGAAACCAGCATGTTGTCCGTGAGCGTGTGGATCGATTCGCGCTGCGCCGGGAGGTGAGTGATCCACACACAGATACTGAGAGAAGAGCGTAAAAACACACCTGCATTCGCTCACTGCTTAGTTTTAAAGAAAAACGTTATCCCAATAAATTATCTGATAGATATCTGTCTATCACACTCTCTATCTAACATTCTGTCTGTCTATCGCTCTCTCCATCTTTCTCTCTGTCTATCGCTCTCTCTCTATCTATAATTCTGTCTGTCTATCTATCTATCTATCTATCTATCTATCTATCTATCTATCTATCTATCTATCTATCTATCTATCTATCTATCTATCTATCACGATTTACTAAAATAACTTAAGACTAAAATGAAATAAAAAAATTATACAAATATGTTTAGACATTTAAAAAAATTTTTTAATTATAATAAATAAAATAAAATAGGAAGCTTTGTGTGAGAAACAGACTGAAATGTAACCGGGTTATTATAGGATTATTATTTATTTTATTTTTTTTTAATTAACATTAATGAAAATAAAATAGACATTTGAAATTATTAAATAAAATAAAAAAAACATTTCCTATTTTATTTAATCATTTGACAAGGCAAAAATGTAGCTCACTAAAAAAAAAAAAATCTGTGAAAAATCTCTTGTAAATCTCTGAAATAAAAGTTGATGACAAAAACACAGCCAAGGTATTAAAACTTTAACTAAAATTAAAATATTTAGAAAATCTAAAAATAAAAACCAATTCAAAATATTAATAAAACCTGTAATAGTATTTCAATGATACTAAAATAATGCTGTTGTTTTAAATGTAAGTCATTTTTTAAGCTTTAGAACGATATCAGAGTGTGTAAATTGCTGAGAGCTGTGTGTTATTCTTCTCTCCTCATGTTCACACACAGGCCGAGAGAAAAGCTGCAGTGCACATGAAGTTTATTGAGGATTTGAGCATGAAGGCTCCTGACTTCCCCGTCCCGCTGCGATCGCACTCGGTGTGGGCCGGCATGGATGTCAAATTCTCCTGTACGGTTCAGGGCTGCCCGATTCCCAGCGTCACATGGTGAGAGTCTCGACAAGCCTACATCTCCACAGATCTCGTTCATCATACCAGCGTCATGTGACTCTTGTCGACAGGTATAAGGATGACGTTCCTCTGCGAGGATCCCTGCCCTGGAACTACAAGCTGATGCAGAAGTTCGGCCTCAACGTGTTGGAGATCAGAAGGTGAACTTCAAAACCTGAATATTAAACTGACTTCAATCAACATTATGTTAGTGTCATTTTATCGGAAGACTTTATAATATGGTCTCGTTTGTTTATCTACTGCTTTAACTAAAGTCAACTAACAAGGATCTATATGTTTACTGCATTTATTAACCTTTCTTAATGTTAGTTATTAAAAATGTTCATGTTTATATTCACGTACATTAGCTAATGTTTACAACTTTTGATGAAATTTATTAGAAATGCTTAAAAATGTATTAATAAATGCTGAAGAAGTATTAACTAATGAAACCTTAAAGTAAACTGTTAGTTTTTATTAATATTTTGAACACATTTTTGTTGTTATATTTTTCATTTTTATTTAGTTGAAAGTTTAGTAATTTTGTTGTGTTTTTGTCATTTTAGGGGTTTTTTGTGCTGTCAAATTTATTACGATTAATCACATCTACATAAAATTTTGTGTATATACTGTATGCACACACACACACGTATATATATATTATATTTGCAAACGTTTATGTAAGATGCGATTGATCGATTTGACAACGCTAGTTTTATGTTTTGTTTTTGTTTTTTTATAATAAAAAGCTGAAATAAAATGCGTAAGCTTTTAAAAAAGAACATACATTATTTTCGGATTTGATTTGTTACAACTTTTGTTATGTTGAAATGGCAACAAAAAAAGATAAAATACGTGAGAGAAAAAAACAGTTATATTATCTGAAAGATACACATCTTCATATTATTATAAGATATTTAAAAAAAATGCATACATGCTTTTTGTTTAGTTGTGCTTTAGTCATGCCCATTTAGTTTTCTTTGTTTTCAGATGTTCTGCTGAAGATGCCGGAGAATACAAGGTCATAGTGAAGAGTTCCCTGGGAGAGGCGACGTCCTGCGCCAGTCTGCTAGTTAACTGTGAGTTGATGTTCATCAGGTTATTTAGGTGTTGCTTGACTTGTTCAAGGTCTACAAAGCTGCCGTTTAATTGATCCCAAACTAATCGAAGCTATCACTATTGCTAGGAGACAATACATATTTATTAGTGCAGTTGTTAGTCAAGTGTATTTATATAGCGCTTTTCACAATATAGATTGCATCAAAGCAGCTTCACAGTATCAATCAAAACATAATAACAATGTTCATTTCTTAGTGGAAAAACATCCACGTTTGATAGAGCTAAGCAATGGTATTACTGATTGGTTAATTCATTTGAATATACCCAACTGAGCAAGCCAAAGGCAACAGTGGCAAGGAACCAAAAAACTCAAAGGTGACCCAATGGTGTCCTAAAACTCCATCAGTTGACCCAATGGTGTTCGAAACGAAATTTACAACGCTTTATCTGTAGAGTGGGAACAGGATCCTTCATAGGGAGAGGCTAGTTGGCATTTCAGCACTGCATTGGTGTTATATTAGGTGCACAATGAAGTCTGGTCATTCTCAAGAGCTGTCTAAGAGTCAGTCTAAGCTGTTGAACTCTCATTGGCGGCATTAATGAAAAGTTTGCGTTGCAGCGCCAAATATTTTTTACCCTTTATTCTTCCATTTGCAGCACACGAAGGAGCAGAAGCAAAACTGAAGCGCTTGTGGACTCCCAGTAAGTGCCTTTCCTCTTCATAATGCATAAACATGGATGCCTTTTGGAGTACTTTAAAGGGTTAGTTCACCCAAAAATAAAAATGGTGTCATTAATGACTCACCCTCATCTTGTTCCAAGACCTCCGTTCATCTTCAGAACACAGTTTTAAGATGTTTTAGATTTAGTCCAAGAGTTTTCTGTCCCTCCATCGAAAATGTATGTACGGGATACTGTCCTTGTCCATAAAGGATAAAGACATCATCAAAGTAGTCCATGTGACACAATGTTTTGAAGCATTGAAAATACATTTTGGTCCATTGAAAAAAGTTTTGAAGCATTCGAAAATACACATGTAAAATGTCAATTATTATATCATTACTCCAGTCTTCATTTTACAACATATTCAAACAGTAAACAATTCTTTTAAAGTGTAATATTATTGCTGTTTTTACTGTATTTTTGATCAAATAAAAGCAGTCTTGGGGAGACAAAATCATAAAAAATTATACGATGCATGCTTAAGAATTGTATATATTGATATATTGTACAGAACATTTTGCAAGATGTGGTCCAGAAACACTTCTTTTTTCAGTTTGTAACTGTTTTCTTTATTTCACATGTAAAGAAATCATCTTAAAGATGTTTGTTTAACTTTTTGATTCAGTTTTATATTTTCTGTTGGTTGTATTTTATCCCAGCTTTTATGTAGTGTTAAAAAACTGAAACAGGAAGTGCTTCTGGACCAGTCTTGTTTACATCTTGCAAAATGGTCTATATTGAGATATTGAGCCTAGCAACCACCCATAATACCCCAGCATAGTGGCACTGAGTTTTGCATGGAGACACACTTTTGGGCAGCAAAAACGACTCGATTACTCCAGTCCATCCAATATAGCAACAGCAGTTTCAAACAAATCTGAATTCCCATTACAGCCCTTCTGCTGATATGAGAGAACATCACTATTCATTTGCAAGCGTCTGGAATTGTGTTGTCGAATTACAACGACACACATCACTTCCAATTCCATCTCGATTCAATTCCTAGCTAAACAAATAGCGTGTCTTCTCAAACGTTGACACATCGGCCCTCTGTGACGTCCCCTGCGCTGGGCTGTGGCATTTGTCTCATTACACTAATATTTGTCCTCGTCCTTGGGATGGTTTATGGTGCCGTTTGCCAGGAATTGAAACTCAAAAGAAAATTAAACAATTTTTCCAATGACACTTCTGTGGTTGCTCCCGCTTGTACAACATATGCCTTAATTGAGTCCCTTCTTGCATTCATTTCCACTGCCTGCCGATGGCAAGACGAACACGAACAAAAGCTACTTACTGCCTGTCACTTCACAAATGTAATTAAAAGTGAGTGGATTGAAACATTAACGACTTGATTCCTGTAGAAACTACTCAAGCAAGACTTTTTTCTCCTTCTGAGTGAAGGTGAAGTGAACAGTGTGGGCAAAATCTAATTACACTGTGTTAGTAATTTTATATCAAAGAAATGGAATCGTGATTTTTACTGGAAATACCAGCGCAAACTCACGACTAATTCATTTTGAGTGAGAACGATGTGGCTAATTCGTAGCCTGGCTCCCGCCCTCCTACGTACTTCAGCTCAATTTTAATTTACCCTCAGTACTGCGTCTGGGTTTGTGGTGTATTTGGTTTTTTACCAGTCCAGTCAGCGAACAGAGGGAGTGGCTGAGAACGATGACGTTGATGTCGTGTGCTAGTTTGAGTCATCATACCTCACGCCCAAACGTCAGTGATTGGTTATGTAGATCTTGAGTGACTCTGGGGCCTGGGCAGATCCAATATTTTTAAACTTCAACAAAACCTTCCTACAAAAAAGTTAACGCTTGTCATAGATATCCATAATAAAGGCTAGATGCCTCACGACGGAGTCTCTATCGTCATCACCGGCGGCCATCTTGTCACAGGCAAGCTTTCAGGCGGGCTCTCTGATGTACTGTAAGATGAGTGATCAGCACTCTTATCACTCAAACACAAATACTCTTATGTTGAAATCTTGACGGATTTACAGACGGTTTGGTTTCTTACAAACGTTATTAAAGTGGCTATAATTCTGGATGATTGGTTATTGATACACTTATTATTCATAAGTGTGCAGTGTCATAACTACATCTCTTGATGTTTATAACAAACGAAAACGGTTAAAAATCGGTAGAAAATTGAGCAAGTTATGGTTATTTAAAAGGTACCACACCATTAAAACATAATGTTATGAGAGAGCGAGCTGCCTGTGACAAGATGGCCGCCAGGTGTGGACGTCGACCTCCATTGGCTAGCAGCGCGGACGAGACATTTAGCCTTTATTATGTATTTCTATGAAATGTCCGAGAGTCTGGTGGGACCAGGCTAGCTAATTCGTACGATTTGTCTAAACCCAAGTGATGGGTAGGTTTAGGGGCGGGGTCAGGGGTAGGTCATTCGTAGGAATTCCTACGAATTGGATACCTTGTAAAATATAGCAAACGAGTGAGGTCATATGAATTAGCCACCTCGTAAAATAGGAACGAATTCCCATGAGTTCGGGTTGGAAATTTAAGGAAAAGGATCCAACGATGTATTGTAATGCAAGATACTAAATTTATCCGGAAATGCCGATTATTCAGGATGATATCTGCCGACACCGATACTAATACCGATAGTTTAATTTTCTAATGCTTTCAAACGTAGGGACTTCGGTACCAAGTCGGTTTTGAAATAAAAAAAAAAATGTGACTATATCAGCATAGCATTTTGAGCGCTGTTGAATGGGTTCTTAAAGGGATACTCCACTTTTTTTGGAAATAGGCTCATTTTACAACTCCCCCAGAGTTAAACAGTTGAGCTTTACCGTTTTTGAATCCATTCAGACGATTTTCTGATATTTAGAAGAACATCAGTAACCAGACAGTTTCTGGTCTCATTGACTTCCATAGTAGGAAAAAAATATACTATGGAAGTCAATGAGACCAGAAACTGTCTGGTTACTGATGTTCTTCTAAATATTTTAGAAAATCGTCTCAGTGGATTCGAAAACGGTAAAACTCAACTGTTTAACTCTGGGGGAGTTGTAAAATGAGCCCATTTCCAAAAAAAAAGTGGAGTATCCCTTTAAACACCTCTGGTTGGCCATTGCGTTCACATGCACAACATACTTCTTCATTTCCGGTTTCTATAGTCCCGGTCCCAGTTCCAGAGCCGGATGCTCAGCTGGACTCAACCTTTCCTCCAACATTTGTGAAAGAGGGTGAAAGCTTGTTTCTGCAGTGCAGCTTCACCTCCGCTTTACTGCCGTTCCAACAGGACGTGTCTTGGTACAGAGACGGTGAGACATTTGATGTGGTATTCCATTTGTAATGCAAAGACGTTCAGGCATTTTAACCTGTGATCCAATGAACAATGTACTTTTAGCTGATGCTTTTGTTCAACGTGACTTCCTGTGTGATCAGGGGTGGTCGTGCACGAGTCGAGTCGTGTGGAGCTGCAGACGGGCCTGCGATCTGCCAGCCTCAGCCTGAAGCACGTGCACAAGGAACATGAGGGCCTGTACACCATCCGCCTGCGCACTTGGGACGGGTCCGTCGAGCACAGCGCCTTCGTCTATGTCAAAGGTCAGATCCTGCAAATCATTAGAACAGATTTAAAATTAAAAAGCTGGTAAAAACGGTATCCGTCACCTTAAAGCATATTGCAAAACTAGTGTTACATAGTCAAGTATTCGACATCTAAAAAAAAAATCACTTTCACGTCACAAAATCAGTTTTGTTTGACTTTTGCTCTCAGGCAGAGCGAGAAAGAGTGGGACTTAAAGGGTTAGTTCACCCAAAAATGAAAATTAAGTCATTAATTACTCACCCCCATGCTGTACCAACCCCGTAAGACCTTCGTTCATCTTCGGAACACAAATAAAGATATTTTTGATTGAATCTGAGAGCTGTATCACTCTTCCATAGACAGCCTGAGGGACTGCCTCTTGACGGCCCAGAAAGTCATTAAAAGAAAAGGTTTAAATATTCCATGTGCCTACAGTGGCTCAACTATAACTTTATCAAGCGACGAGACTACTTTTTGTGCGAAAAAAAAACGTAAATAACGACTTTATTCGACTTTCCATTACTTCCTTATGGGCGCATGCGCGAGAACTGAGACGAGACCGTTCTTCTTCGACTACTTTTTGTTACGGCTGCTCACCGCTTAGGAGTTTTACCGCCCCCTACCGTATAAGATGACGTACTGATATAGCCGGAGGCGCAAAACGTTCTGTTTACAAGCAGTACGTCATCTTATACGGTAGGGGGCGCTAATACTCCTAAGCGGTGAGCAGCCGGTAACAAAAAGTAGTCGAAGAAGAACGGTCTCGTCTCAGTTCTCGCGCATGCGCCCATAAGGAAGTAATGGAAAGCCGAATAAAGTCGTTATTTACGTTTTTTTTCGCACAAAAAGTAGTCTCGTCGCTTGATAAAGTTATAGTTGAGCCGCTGTAGGCACATGGAATATTTAAACCTTTTCTTTTAATGACTTTCTGGGCCGTCAAGAGGCAGTCCCTCAGGCTGTCTATGGAGGACTGATCCAGCTCTCAGATTCAATCAAAAATATCTTTATTTGTGTTCCGAAGATGAACGAAGGTCTTACGGGGTTGGTACAGCATGGGGGTGAGTAATTAATGACTTAATTTTCATTTTTGGGTGAACTAACCCTTTAAAGGTGCAATGCGTAATATTTCTGAGGATCTATTGACAGAAATGCAATATAAGATCCATAACTATGTGTATCAAGACCTTACTCAATGAACCGTTATGTTTTTATTACCTTAGAATGAGACATTTATATCTACATAACCGTGAGCACCCCCTTCTATGAAGGTCGACATATTGTGATGTCACGTTTCTACCGTAGCCAACAGCGAACAAACAGCTCTATAGAGCGCGTTTCGTCACTACCTTGAAAGAGGTATGGTGATCTTATTCCTAAAATTCCTTGAAAGTAATCATGGGTAATGTCTTTTTTTCATGGCAAATTCTTCTGTTATACAATTATTTTAAAACTAAGTTGAAATAATGCGGGCTGACGGCTTCAACTGAAGCATATAACATCGATTAACAACCTCGTAACTCACAATACGGCTGTCTTTAAGGGGTCTTAAGTTATCATTAAAAATAGTTTTTACTTATGGAAACCTTCCGGGAGTTCCCACATTTTTTTATTTAAAAAAAAATTACGTTAAATACAAAAGTTTTGATATTAAAAATCTATGGAGTTTCCAGTTTTTCGTTTTTTTAATTGAGAAATAAAAATAGACACTACTGACGGTTTTATTATTGTTAACTAAAACTATTTTAAAAATGTTTGGGGGTAATTGAATTAAAGCTGAAATATTGTGTGTCTGTGTGTACTGTGTATATATATACATATACTGTATATTCACAAACTTTTATGTAAGATGTAATTAATCGCGATGAATCGATTTGACGGTACTAATAATTATAAATAATACCAAAATAACACTGAATGAGATGCATTGATCTTGGGAGAGTTTGATCTGGTAGCAAACTTTGGTATCTTGACAATCCTGAGTGCAATTTAAGTGCAGTTTCATCTCAAGCTTAATGCACTCTGGGAGAAGTTATTAAACTGATGTCCTGTATGATTTCTCTGTGTGTGTAGATGGATCCGCAGTTGTGGTCGGTGCTCCAGGTTCTCCTCTACAGCTGGAGAGCTCTGATGTGAACCGAGATTATGTCTTCCTCACGTGGACGCCTCCCAGTGCAGACGGAGCTGATGCTGTTCAGGGTTACTTCATCGAGAGGTGAAACATGATCCATGATCTTCTTCAGAGAGATCAGAGCTGTTTCTCTTTAGGCATAAAACTTGAAATAGGAGAGAGTACAAGTGCCTAACTTTCCTGTCTCCTAGCAACATGCTGCTTTACTCTACAATGTTCTGCCTGTTTTTGTTTAGTTGTTACAGATAATTGTATGTTATTATGACAGCTGATGGGGTCCAAAAAGACTGAGACCGCCAATGAAAATGTTTCTGTTTTACTGCATTTCACAATGTCTTAGTATTTGGTTTAATTGCTTTATTGAGTTAGAGGGTGCTCTGAGTGGTTGCTAGGGTGTTGCTAAGGGATTGCAAAATTCTGATCGTTTTTTAATGCATTACTGTTGCTAGGGTGTTCTGAGTGGTTGCTAAGGTGTTATTAGGGGGTGCAAAGTTCTTAGTGTTTTTTAACACACTTCAATGCTGTTGCTAGTGTGTTCTGAGTGGTTACTATGGTGTTGTTAGGGGATGCAAAGCTCTGGGTGGTTTTAATGCATTGCTATGCTGTTACTAGGGAGTTCTGAGTGGTTACTAGGGTGTTGCTATGGGATTGCAAAATTATGATCTTTTTTATGCATTGCTGTTGCTAGGGTGTTCTTTGTGGTTGCTAGGGTGTTATTAGGGGGGTGCAAAGTTCTTGGTGTTTTAACACACTTCAATGCTGTTGCTAGTGTGTTCTGAGTGGTTACCATAGTGTTGTTAGGGGATGCAGAGTTCTGGGTAATTTTAATGCATTGCTATGCTGTTACTAGGGAGTTCTGAGTGGTTACCATGGTGGTGTTAGGGGATGCAGAGTTCTGGGTAGTTGTAATGCATTGCTATGCTGTTACTAGGGAGTTCTGAGTGGTTACTAGGGTGTTGCTAAGGGATTGCAAAATTCTGATCGTTTTTTTATGCATTACTGTTGCTAGGGTGTTCTGAGTGGTTGCTAAGGTGTTATTAAGGGGTGCAAAATTCTTAGTATTTTTAACACACTTCACTGCTGTTGCTAGTGTGTTTTGAGTGGTTATTATGGTGTTGTTTGGGGATGCAAAGTTCTGTTTGGTTTTAATGCATTGCTATGCTGTTACTAGAGAATTCTGAGTGGTTACTAGGGTGTTGCTATGGAATTGCAACATTCTGATCGTTTTTTATTTATAGCTGTTGCTAGAGTTTTCTGAGGGGTTGCTAGGTTGTGCAAATTCTGAGTTATTTTTAATGCATTTCTATTACGTTTCTGGGTGTTCTGATTGGTTACCCCAGGGTGTTGCTAGGTGAATGCAAAGTGTTTTTAATGCATTGTTTTGCTGTTGCTATGGGTTTCTGAGTGGTTACTAGGGCATTGCTTGGGTATTGCAAAGTTCTTTGGGGATTGCGGAGTATTTTATGTATTGCTGTCGCGAGGGGGTTCTGGGGGGGGTGGAAAGTTCTGAGTTTATTTTTAATGCATTGATATTCTGTTGCTAGGGTGTTTTGAGTGGTTGCTAGGGGGATGCAAAATTCTTAGTGACTTTAGTGCATTGGTATGCTGTTACTAAAGCCCAATGTATCCTTCTGCTGCAAACTCACGCTGTACCTACGGCGTAGGCTGTTTGTAGCGCACGTAGTTGTGCACCTCTCAAAAAAATTTACAATGTGTCAATTGTACTGCAAGCACTGTGATTGGTCTGGGGGCGAACTTCCTCGCTCGGGTTTCACATGCTCCCTCTGCATGTGTAATTGCACGTCAACGTGGACAACGCAAAAGTATGAATGAAAACTGACATGTAGCCTACAGCGGTGTAGGTCTGACGCAGAAGTATAAATCAGCCTTAAGCTATGTTCTCTGACTGGTTGTGGACGGTGAAGGTGTTGCTAGAGGATTGCAAAGTTCTGAGTGTTTTTTATGCATTGCTACACCGTTGCTAGGGTGTTTCGTGTGGTTGCAAGGGTGTTGCTACGTGGTAAGGTGTTCTGAGGCTCTAAGGTTTTCATGGGTTGTTCCTATGGTGTTGCTAAATGGTTGGCAACAGCTATGGAATAAATAAAGCTGCAAAGTTAATAAATGAATATTATGACATGCTCACATCCCTATTTCTTTCATGCAGGTGTGACATCGGTGTTGGGAAGTGGGAACGCTGTAATGACATCATCCAGAGGGTGTGTCAGTATCCCGTAATGGGACTGAAAGAAAACACAATGTACCAGTTCCGAGTGTGCGCAGTCAACCAGGCAGGAGTGGGACGCCCGTCTAAACCCACTGACCCCATCATGACCTCTGACCCCCTGGAGCCCAGCAGGACGACGGGTAAGAACGCCTAAACGAAGCCTTCAGATCATGTGTTTACCTTATCTCTGATCTTCTCCTCATCTCGCTCTTCTTCAGTGGTGAAGGTGGAGCGTGGGAGAGAGATTGTGATCACTAAGGACCAGCTGGAGGGTGAGTAGATCACGACGCTCATGATTTCACCCGTTGCAGTCGCTTAGAGATAACAAGTAAAAATTCTACACTCACAGCAGGAGCAAACTTAGATTGACTGTACAGGGATCCTGAGATAGCCTTTATCACGTGTCGTTTCATTGCATCAAGTCTGGGAAGTCAAAAGGCACAGTGTAGGGTTCACTGGGGCATATTTCATGCTAAAATCAAAAGAAAAAAGTTTACAATGTTTTAAGGTGGCATAGTCACATTGTACTTACAATAGGTTTAAATAGGTACTGAGTATTATTAATTACTGTAACTATGTACTTACTATAGAGTTAGGCAATATTAGGGTTTAGGGTTAGTTACTTGTTATTATGCTAAATTTATTTTTATCACTATAGCAAGTACATGTAGTAATGTGTAACTATTTCACCTTAAAATAAAGTGTTAAATGAAAATATTTTAGGACCATAAGGAGTGACATTGTTTATGACAATTAAACAATATATCATGAGTGTATTTCAAAAGTAATAATAAATACTAGGGCTGCATTAATCGCATCCAAAATAAAAGTCTGTGTTTACATAATATATTTGTGTGTGCTGTATGTAATTATTTTGTATATAAAAATCCCTATGCATGCATGTATATTTAAGAATTATTTGCGCTTAAATTCTGTATATATATATAAATACATAATCTATATTATATAAATATAAATATTTTATATATGAATAACACATTTTCTTAAATATATACATGCATGAGTTTGTATTTATATATACAAAATAATTATATACAGCACACACAAATATATTATGTAAACACAGACTTTTATTTTGGATGCGAGTAATCGCAATTAATTTTTGCACAGCCCTAATAAATACTTATACTTACATACACTACATATATATATGAAGAGTTCAGATGCAAAAGCCTCTAAATGCCATTTGAAATTTTCTTCTTTAATGATGATTTTTATCAAACTTGTATATTTAAGTTCAGTAATTCCACTTAAATAACAATTAATAGGTAATTATCATTGCCATTTTAGTGAAATCACTGAACTTAAATATACAAGCTTTATAAAAATAATCATTCTAGAAGAAAATTTCAAATGGCCCTTAGAGGCTTTTGCATCTGAACTCTTCATATATATATATATATATATATATATATATATATATATATATATATATGTGTGTGTGTGTGTGTGTGTGTGTGTGGCAGTATATAAATAACATAAATAAATGCATTACAGTATTGAGAAGCTAAGAACAGTGAAAATTAAAAAAAAAAAATGTATATAATTAAAAATTATAGTTTTAGGATACTGATGCTATTATAGCATCATTGATGTGCCACTATAGCTGTGCTATTAATATTGAAAAAATATAGTATTTGTTTATTAAAAACAAGTTTATTTTTTAATATAAGTTTTATTTGTATTAAAACTATATAAAATTTGTATTATCTCAAATAACAAAGAGGTTATGGTTTTGGTTTTAGATTTAGCTAACGATAACAACCCTGCAGGATCCATCACTTAATTTAAATGCAAACTATTTATTTAATATTAAGGGAAATTATGGCCTGGACATGATCTTGACAGGATTCGTGAGATCCACCCTTTCCAACTATTGATTTGTTGCTCCCGCTGTCTCTTTTGAGACGTATTTCTTTTTCATGAATTAACCGCCCTAAAAAATTTATAGCTCAGACAGTTATGATGATGAATTTGTTCTGTTTCAGAGAGCAGATCTGATATAAAGCATTCACAGGTGGTCTGCGCTCCCCGGTATGGCAATAGCCATAAAGACCGTGGCAGTTTTATACGCATTCAGCATTAAAACGGTGATGATGTGTCTCTAGCTGAGCTGCTAACTGCCATGGCAACACCAGGGACTCATGGGCCATTATGATGCGCCGTTAAGAGCCCATATGAACCTGTTCTTTTTAAAGAATAAGGGGTTTTATTGATCTATTTTGTGTGCATGTGAATCTGAGTGTGTTGTGTGTCTGTGTATGAGTGTTGTGTTTGTGGTGTGTGTGCACTCTAAAAATGCTGGGTTGTTTTAACCCAACTTTGGGTCAAATATGAACAAACCCAAATGATGGGTTAATTTTATTGAAAAATGTAACCCAATGGCTGTGGGTTTGTCCATATTTGACCCAAATTTGGGTTAAAACAACCCAGCAATTTTTAGAGTGTGCGTGTGTGTGCTATGTGCATGTTTGATTGTGTGGGTGCATGCATGCAACATTAAGAAAAAAGGAATATTGCCATTTTTTTCTTTCAGTAAACACTGAGATATTACAGGTCAAATACTGAATGTCCTTAAATAGACATTGTGTTGCTATTACACCTTTCAAATAGTTGTTCTAACCAATATTTAGTGAAACCAGGTATCTTTATATTGCCGTGTCCATACCTTTACCCGTTCTCCATCAGGCCCTCGCTCTCCTCCTCCGGTTCTCAGTGTTTCCCCTCTGCCTCCTGCAGGTCGAATCCGAGTGCCCTTTCCCCCCACCGATGTGCGAGTGTGTGAGCTGAGCGACACCTACGCTGTGCTGAGCTGGACTGAACCGGATCCGCGGGGCAGAGAGTCCCTCACCTACGCCGTGGAGCGGGTGAGAGTTGATCTTCGTCCCACACACGGCTCTCAGCTCAGCTCATTAAGACTGGCCCTGCGGGGGTCCTGCGCTTCTGCGTTTGTAGTTTTATCCTCAACCGCAGGCCTTAAAGTTGCGTTGGCTTTACACACTGAGCCAGCGGGCCAAATTAACACTGCACTTTGACTAGTTGGATAATTAGAGGCAGTGAATGCTGAATCCTGGGTGGCAGCAGGTGCAAAGCGAACGCATCATTAAACTACGGAGATCTTAACGCTGCTCATCCGTGTTATGTGACGGATGCATAATGTGTTTCCTCTTGACCTCAAAGCACTCGCTTGCTGTTTTTCTGAGATGTTGCTTCGGTCTGATAATGTGACTTTGAGTAGGAAGAACTAATAGATTCATTGCAATTCATGCACAACATGCTTAATTTAAAAACTAAAGAGCAATTCTGAGATGGATAAAAGTGAGTGCTTAATGAATGTTAAGTTAAACTTATTCAGGTTGATGGTTTCGGTGTTATTTTAGTATTATTATTTATTCGTATTTTGAATTAGATTCGTAATTTGATTTTTGTTTTCGTATATTATGTGCTTTTGATATTTTATTTCCTAGTGAAACATAAATATACTAAAATGTACTTGTAATACATTTAATTTACGCTAAGTAAACTACAAATGCATTTACATATCTATGTATTTAATATAAATACCCTGCAATAGTACGTTTGGTATGTTAAATAGAGTCTGTTAAATTGGAACTACTACTGTAATTTTGTACTTAATGTACTTTAGTTATCTGGAAGTGGTGCTGAAACATACTTATTATTATATAGTGTATTTAATTAACTCTTGCATGTGTACTTTAGGTACACTTTTAATATTGCATTTAAAGACTCGTGTTATATAGTGATATTAACCCTCTGGGGTTGTTCGGCCCAAATGGACCCGAAGAATTTAAATATATTTTTTTTTAAATCACAGCTTCCTCGGAATGGTCCGAAATTTGGTGACTTTGTTGGTATTTGGTATTTGAACACCCAAAAAAATTGGGGACAGGATGTGAATAATCTAAGTGGTTGTAAAAAAAATAGTCACACTTGGGGTGTCCGGGTCCAAATGGACCCGCATGGAAAATGGATGGGAAATTGGCAAAAATGTGAAAATACTGAGTTTTTTTGTGCGTACAATCTACAAATCAGCAACGATCTTGAAAAAAAGCACACAACAGTGAAGGGGTGAATCTATAAAACATCAAGAGTGCAAAACAGACACACACACACACACACACAAACACACTTTTATACACAAACACACCAAAAAAATTCAGATTATACGTTTTGCATTTTTAAAATGCTCAGTTTGTCCACCAGATGGCATCCATGTCATTTCAAAAATTGCTTTTATGAGGCCTAGGCTTGACTCTAAAATGAAATACAGCTTTAAAAAAAAATTAAAAATATATATTTTTTTAAATATTTTTTTCTATTATGTTCAATGGGGGGAAATTTTGTCATAATTATTGCATTAATACTAATTATATGTTTTTTATTTTTTATTTTATTTTTTCAAAACACCAAAAAAGAAAAGAAAAAATATTATAAAAAACGAGTAAAAAAAAAAAATCATGATTTTTTTTTTTTTTTTTAAATATGAATCCCGCCCTTTGGGTCCATTTGGACCCGAACACTCCGAGTGTGACTCTGAAACGAACAACCCCAGAGGGTTAAAACATATTAAGAAATGTGCATTGTGTAATAAAGAAGTACTCCAAATAAATTGCAATTATAATATTTATACCAGTGAGTCTAAAGCAATATGTCAGTAAATATGTTTGTAGTATACTCATGAAATAAATGTATTTTAAATACATTTTGATAGTTTTTTTCACTAGGGTTTCTTTTATTTTAACAGCGGTAGTTTTTTTTTTCAGTTTAAGGCTTTCATCTAATATTTATATTCTAATATCAGCTTTATTTCAATTGCTGAATGTAATTTAATTTTTCATAGTTTTAGTTCTGGGTTTAGTTGACAATAATAGTACTGGATGAGTGAAAACGTATTCTAAAAATTATTCATTATTCTATGATTGCCATTTTGAACTTGCAGTAACTCTCTCCAGCATATGTTAAATTAGCTTGGTGGAAAGTTCATGTCGTAGAGCAGATAAAATGACCCAACAGGCAGTTTTCAAGTTTAGCTTCTCAGTTTCACAAGGCCTTCAGCACTACAAAAGGTCAGGATCCTTCTGGCTTTTTGAGGGCAGTTTTAAAGTTTCACATCATCTCTTCATGACTCAGTGTAAAAGTGCTCGCAGTAATCCGTTCTCAGAGCAGAGGAGGCACAGTCGTCCAATATAAGACAAGAAAGAGCTCCAGCCGCTTGCCGACTCTGTAATGAGCAGGAGAAAGCGCACACTGCCACAGGACATGGACTTTATTGGACTTTTTATAAGAAGCACCATAATAAAACTGTCTAGTTCATCCGGATCATCGGAAATTGTGGGGGCAGAAATACATATAAATGAAAAAGATTTAAATGTCCATTTACCAGTGCATGTTTTATTAAGAGAAGATTGCAATAGTTTATCATCATTGAGACTTCTTATTTAAAACTCCAATCCGTAACTTTTTAGCTGCTTAGCTCGATTCAAAACGGTAAGCTTGTAATAATTTTTTTAATTCCAATGGTACTGGTGGATTTCAGCGGGAAATTCGAGTATGTGTCATTACGTCACATCTATACACACACATCTGTACACATCAAGAAGAGTTTCGGCTAGTCGGCTATATTGAGTCATTAAGTCACATCGGTACACATCAAGAAAAACTACGGACTGCAGCTTTAATGCACTTGTAATATATAGTTAATTTATTTATAGTTAAAAAAATTTATTTTATATATATATATATAGGGCTGTGAATCTTTGGGTAGACAGCGAATCGATTCGATTCACGATTCATAGGTTTTCGATTCAAGAACGATTTGTGCAAATTCAGAACGATTCAATTCGATGCGATTCGCATCCAAATTCAATGCGATTCGATTAATTCGATTCTTAATTTTTTATATGCATTATAGTATTATTTCAATGCTTCACCCAATGGGTCTTTGTCTGGGTTTGAATTAGCCTACACAGTGGCCTTCGGGGGTCAGATAGTGGGGATTTTGTCCATTGTAAATGTTAGTTCATGCTTGTTTTTAATTTTAATGAATATATTATTATAAAAAAATTCAATGGCCTATAAATTAGCATTTGTAGAAAAGTAGCCAATATTTTGAAAAAGGCTTTTAAAGTATTGCATTAAATGACTACATGCACAAATTAATGGAGACGTTTTCATTAGTTTCATTTTGCGTCCTCTCAGTGCACTCGTTAACATCTTTTCACTGGATTTTTCTCGCGCTCGGCCCCATAGCTCTCATGTAACTACAGATTTTTGAGCAGTCCATGTTTGAGCACTCCAGCTGAGCTCTCTGTCGAGAAAGCAGTAGTTTTGAGGCAAACCGCTCAAGCCATTGATAAAGCTGCCATGCCATGGCGTGGGCACTATATATACACACACAAACACAGAAAGGAAATTAGTTTGATTCCCAGGGAAAACAAATACTTGCTAAATGTTTCCCTTGAATGTACTGTCACTTTGGATACATTATAAATCATAAAAAATAAATGTAAAGATGCATCGTTTTATTAAAGAGAATTTTGCAATTCTTTATTTTTACAGATCTTACTTTATGCATATGTAACTATATGTAACTCTATTTATAAGTATGTATATGTATATAAAAATATGCAGAACAGAAATAAGAAAGAAATGGGTTTGATTACCAGGGAAAACTTGCAAAATGTTTACCTTGAATTTACTGTCACTTTGGATAAATGATAAATCATAATACGTAAAGGTAAATATGCATTGACTGTTGGTTATTTCAGTCCATCACAGGGAAGGAGAGCTGGCACCTGGCTAGTATGGATATGACGGTGCTGTCGACTAGATTTGCTGCGTTTGACCAGCAGAAGGGGAAGTCGTACTCTTACCGTGTTCGTTCCGTCAACAAGTACGGGATCAGCGAGCCGTCTCTTCCCAGCGGACCCGTCTCACTGGGACAACCACTAGGTGACCTTTTTCTTGAAGGAATCGTCCACATAAAAACACAAATGAGTCATTATTTATTCACACTCATGTCATTCCATTTGTTGTTCTTTGTTGTAACATTAAAGGAGAGTCATAAGCAATCATACTGATGCTTAGAACGAAACAGTAAAACAATAACAAGCATGCCTTAAAATAGATTTAAATCGACTTTATCCTTGTAAAAAAGCATAATTAAGGGTCTATTGTCTATTGTACATCTATTGTCTTCTATACGTTCTATTGTCTTATGGTTAAAGTGTACTACTGAATGTACTGACAAACATTTATGGTAAAATAAAATGGACTTTAATGTCATTTCTATTAGAACTTGTATGTCATGCTTTTAAATATATTAAAAATAGTGCTGTTAAATTGTTTAATTGCGATTAATCGCATCTAACATGAAAGTTAGTGTGTGTGTGTGTGTGTATACATATATGTGTATATACATTACAAACTTAGATGTGATTAATTGTAATAGAAAAAAAATCAAGATGTGTATTTCTTTAAAGCATGACAAAATAAGGTTTAATTTGTACTTTTGGTTTTGACATTTTAGGTGGCTAATTTGTACGAATTCACTCGTAAAGTGCTTGCTAAATCGTACATATTTTATGCGTTTCCCAATTTGTATGAATTCAATATTCATACCTCTGAATATTACCTACCTCTGACCCCGAAAGACGAAAGAAACTCATACAGGTTTGAAATAGCTTGAGAGTGAGTGAATGATGACAGAATATTCATTTTTGGGTGGACTATCCCTTTAAGCACACTTCTTTTTCACAGGTGTAGTGTTTGTAAACTTGCACAGCTCGGTGTGAATTTTGTTCTAATGTGTTTTAGGAGTTCCTGCCCCACCAAACGGCGTCCTGCCAAATCGAGACACTGACAGCTCAGTCCTACTGCAGTGGAAGGAACCTAAAATAACAGATGGCATTGTGGGATACTACCTGTACTGCAGTGAGATTGGAAGTGGACAGTGGAAGACCATCAACAATAAGCCCATCACCAAAACCAGGTCTCTTCTCTTTGTATCTTGTTTAAGAGGCAATTATGAATACAGACTCCAATAATTTCAAAAGCTGTCACTGGGCCTGTACCTTTTCAAAAGGTACACTTTTGTACCTAAATTATGCATATTGGAACGTTAATGGTACATATTAGCACCTAAAATGTACATAATAGTACCTAAAAGTACATATTAGCACCTAAAATGTGCATATTAGCACCTGAAATATACATATTACTACCTGAAATGTACATATTAGCACCTAAAATGTACGATATTAGCACCTAAAATGTACATATTAGCACCTGAAATGTACATATTAGCACCTAAAATGTACGATATTAGCACCTAAAATGTACATAATAGTACCTAAAAGTACATATTAGCACCTAAAATGTGCATATTAGCACCTGAAATATACATATTACTACCTGAAATGTACATATTAGCACCTAAAATGTACGATATTAGCACCTAAAATGTACATATTAGCACCTGAAATGTACATATTAGCACCTAAAATGTACGATATTAGCACCTAAAATGTACATAATAGTACCTAAAAGTACATATTAGCACCTAAAATGTGCATATTAGCACCTGAAATGTACATATTAGCACCTAAAATGTACGATATTAGCACCTAAAATGTACATAATAGCACCTAAAAGTACATATTAGCACCTAAAATGTACGATATTAGCACCTAAAATGTACATATTAGCACCTAGAATGTACGATATTAGCGCCTAAAATGTACATATTACTACTTGAAATGTACATATTAGCACCTGAAATGTACATATTAGCACCTGAAATGTACATATTAGCACCTAAAATGTACAATATTAGCACCTAAAATGTACATAATAGTACCTAAAAGTACATATTAGCACCTAAAATGTGCATATTAGCACCTGAAATATACATATTACTACCTGAAATGTACATATTAGCACCTAAAATGTACGATATTAGCACCTAAAATGTACATATTAGCACCTGAAATGTACATATTAGCACCTAAAATGTACGATATTAGCACCTAAAATGTACATAATAGTACCTAAAAGTACATATTAGCACCTAAAATGTGCATATTAGCACCTGAAATATACATATTACTACCTGAAATGTACATATTAGCACCTAAAATGTACGATATTAGCACCTAAAATGTACATATTAGCACCTGAAATGTACATATTAGCACCTAAAATGTACGATATTAGCACCTAAAATGTACATAATAGCACCTAAAAGTACATATTAGCACCTAAAATGTACGATATTAGCACCTAAAATGTACGATATTAGCACCTAAAATGTACATAATAGTACCTAAAAGTACATATTAGCACCTAAAATGTGCATATTAGCACCTGAAATATACATATTACTACCTGAAATGTACATATTAGCACCTAAAATGTACGATATTAGCACCTAAAATGTACATATTAGCACCTGAAATGTACATATTAGCACCTAAAATGTACGATATTAGCACCTAAAATGTACATAATAGCACCTAAAAGTACATATTAGCACCTAAAATGTACGATATTAGCACCTAAAATGTACATATTAGCACCTAGAATGTACGATATTAGCGCCTAAAATGTACATATTACTACTTGAAATGTACATATTAGCACCTTAAATGTACATATCAGCACTGATATCAGCACCTAAAATGTACATATTAGCACCTGACATGTACATATTAGCACCTAAAAGGGACAAAAGTTTACCTTTTGAAAAGGTCCAGTGACAGCTTTCATACCTTTTTTCTGCGAGTGAAACTGTTTTTCTTCTCTCAGGTTTACAGTTCATGGCCTGAAGACCAATAAAGAGTATGTATTCAGGGTGAAGTCTGTGGGACTGGCGGGAAACAGCATCTACTCGGACGAGTCTCCTGCCATTCGAGTCAAATCAGCGATAAGTGAGTGTGACCGGCCAGAGAACCAGTCGAGACCATGCAGTCAGACAGCTTTAAATAGGACGCCGTCCCGTCTAAAGTGCTCCCAGCTGTCTGCTTGAGCTCTAAACTGTTTACGGCCTCAGTGTGAATTTATAATTCTCTGAATGAGCTTCCTGCATGAAGAGAGACATCAGGTGAAGTCTTTTGACTTGGGTTAGTGAGCAACCATCAGCTATATGTGCGTATAAGGCATTCGCGACCTCATATTCATGCCCTAGAACATCCAACACTCTTAAATTGTCTTGTTAAAAAATGTTTTTAAAGAAGTTTTCTGCTGCTAAAGAACAAATGCCCTTTCAAGCTTCATTACTTATAAAAGCAGAGCTGCGCAGACATGATGCTCTGGTGCCTCACAGTCCTGACCAAAGACAAGCTTATACTCAAGAGATATTGAAGTAGTCATTCTGTGTCTTGCTTAATCCTGACAGAAATAGGCTGTTGTCTGACGGTTCAGCTTTTCTCTTTTTTTAATAACGTCTGAATCTGAGTGGCACTCCTGCACTAATGTGTGTTGAGATCAGGACAGATCCGTCTGTTAGCATCGAACACCAGAGACGCTTCAACCACATGTTACTGCTGATCAAACCTGGCTTTTTATATACAGTAAATGATCACATTATCCTTACAGAAAACGCAAGTGCTTTCAATAATTATTAGGTTGACCAGAAGTTCCCATCATCCTCTGAAATTCCATTTGAATTAAAATTAGTTGGCGATGATAAATTAATTGAAATGAGAACGATTGTATTATTAACATATCATATTTCTTTAATTAAAGCCTGGTGTGTTTCAGCCCTCTTTGCGGACACCTCACTTCATTTTCCTTTCCTTTTGACTTGAATCAAATGCAAATGCCATGAAATAAAGTAGAATTGAAGCTCCTCAAGGAAGTTGCTTTGCTTGCAATTCAGCAAAAAAAGTTTTGGGCAAGTTTAGTTTTCAGTCAGTGTTTCTGTGTAAATGAAACGGCGCGTTGGTTGGAGTCGTTAGGGCAAATCTGCAATGTTTAGAATTTGCATTTATTTTTAGTGGTCTGGACTGAATTCATTGTAGTAGTTTAATGCTTAGAAGTTTTAAAAGTTTTAACATTGTGTTGTCGCAAAAACAGTGCAGTAAATACAGTGTAGTTTGTATGCTTGCATTTATATGTGAATTTTGAGTTGACACATTTCATTTATTATAATTACAACATTAAAACTTAAAATCATTAAATGTAATCCCACTTATAATATGCTTGTAATAAGCGATCTGATTTGTCTTCCATGGGCGGAAATTAATATTACACACCTAATTTGCATAAGGTTTATTATCTTAGACTAAAACTTTTTTTAATAATTCAATTAAATCCGAAATTAAATTAAAAAATACATTTTTGGATTAAAAAAAATGTAAAAGAAAATTATAAGAAATGTTGCCTTGTTGCCTTTCTAAAATAAAAGAAATAAGTTAAAATAAAAATAAATAAGTTAAAATAGTTAAGTTAGTTAAGTTTAGTTAGAAGCACTAAAATTACTAACTTGAAATAAATAAATGCTAAAACTGAACTAAAACAAAAAAATTAAACCTAAATAGTAAAGATTAACAAACATAAACATATTTTTTTGGTTTACTTAGTTAAAAAATAGATCAGGAGTAAACAAATAAAAAATAAACAAAATAGTTAAAATAAACTAATAAATATAACAAAATTACTAAACTAAAATTAAAAACATTTAATGTAAAAACATAAGCTAATTTAAAATATTAATAAAAAATATAACAGTATATAAATCAACACTGATTTGCATCTTTATGCATCGCACACACTGAAAAATAAAAAAAGCACTTACTGGAATTTCTGAAAGGACAATGAGGATGCTTCATTTTTAGTCAGCTGAAACCAGGACACATTTTTGCATGTGAAATTTTTAGCGAATAATCAGAACACCGGGACACACCTCATGAAACCGGGACATTTAGTCATCCTGATTTTTATTTTTATTTATTTTTTTCAGCTCCAAAACTCTGAGTGAATCAAATAATCACTTCATTGATTCATTAACAATTGATAGCAAACATGGTGTGGTTCACTTCAGCAGTAATTGCAGCTCCAGCTCTGTGACCTCTGACCCTCCCTTCCCACATCACTACAGGTGTGCCATCCTGCCCATCAGCCATCACTGTACTGCACTGCACCGGAGGAGAGATGCTGATTGGCTGGAGAGCCCCGGCCAATCACGGAGGAGACCCTGTGCGCGGCTACTACCTGGACCAGAGGCAGAAATCCCAGAGCATCTGGCGGGAGGTCAACGCCAAGCCCATAAAAGAGAGACAATACAAGGTAGGGCTGCTCAACTATGGCCAAAGCTGGAAACACAATTATTTAACACCATATGATCAAATTCTTATTTCACGATAGGAGTCTTTTTAAATGTCAGTGAAATTTCACAATAATCGATCGATTCTTCTGCAAAAACTATCATTAGTTTACTAATGTAAGACAAAAGGTCCTCTTAATAATTACATGAGTGATCTGTGCCGCTGTCTTGGCAAGGACTCCCTTGAAAAAGAGATTAGTAATCTCAATGGGATTTTTTTTTTCCTGGTTAAATAAAGGCTAAATAAAAAAATCAGACAAGTAAACAGTCAGCAATACAATAAGAACTAAGAAATGAATTATAAATAAATAAATACAACAGTAATACAACAATAATTTGGCAACAGGTATATTAGGCTGTAGAACCAGACTGATATATCGGCCGGACGATATTATCGGCCGATATTAGGCATTTTCCATAATATCGGTATCGGCAGTTATAACGGCCGTTAAATGAATATTTAAAAAATAAAATAAAAACAGACGAAACACGCTTTAATCATCTCTCCTTGGCCTGTTATATTGAAAATGTATGTTTTACAATTTACAGTATGATGTTTTCTATTGCTAAGTTATGGCTCATCATAGACTAGCTAACCACAAAGCTAGCTAATGCCACTATCATCAGAAGACCGCTAACGTTAACATTAATGAGCTTGGAAACCACAATGAACTTTTTCTGCCTTAATAAAGTAATGATTACTGTATTTATAACTAGCATATCTCTAGTTACAGTCCCTGCATTGTAAAATGTAAGTTATACTTGCGAGGAATGAACATTTAGACATACGTAGAGAAAAAGTATCAAATGTATCTTGTGCAGAAAAGTTAGCTTTTCTTTAACACGTGTGTGAAATCCAACAATATTTAATAAAAAAACAAAATATCGGCCGATATATCGAATTTAAAAACCCAAAAATATTTGTATCGTATCGGCCTTCAAAATCCTTTATCAGTCGGGCTCTAATAGGCTGCTGTCACTTTAAGTCCTGATGCAGTGATTCATGATTCTGTTATACATGTATTTTCTTTCTTAACTGTTTACGTTAACTTAAAGCATAACTGACTGTGTTTACATAAATAATCGCCAAGACATAACTCGCATTTTGACGGTATTTTGTGTATTCGACTGTTTAAGCGCAATAAGCTGCGAAAAGAACTCAATTTAGTACTAAGAAGCCGATTTATGTGCCGCACTTCGGATGTGAGAACAAAATCTGAGGGAATGATGTGCAATATGCGCAATCCCAAGGGAAAATTCAAGCCCTGTAACACGCGGCGCGAGTGAGTGAGTGGAGGCGGGTTTGTGTGTAACTCGCTGTCAGAGAGTATAATCTGTGGAAAATTACTATTGGTAAGCATTTCAGATGTTTAAGCATTCTGATATGTATCGAAAACACTGCATTGCACTTTTTATTAAAAAGACTACAGTTGAAAAATGTATTTATTATACATAAATTTCAAGTTTATTTATTCACTGATGCATTTGCTGACATGCTGCTTCAGCGACTAATGATGAGGCCAGCTTAAATCAGTCATAAATAATAATTGTCACTGCTCAAAGTTTCATTACAATTCATGCCAGGCACATCTGCCTTTGTCTAACTTTTCTTACTTTAAATGTGTCACCGAGCAACTATGGTGTCCATGGAGACTTCATTAAAACTTAAAGCAGTGTTTATTTTAGATTGTTTTCCGTCTTTAATTAGACCGAGTTCAAGTCTGAACATCACATTATAGTGGTTTGATGGAAAAAAAAAAATCTCAATCAATTGTTAGAATAAGTGATGATTAATTTGTGGAGTACGTGGACAGAGGCCACGGCCTTGGTCTTGTCATTAGTTGCTGCAGATGCGTGTAAACAAATGCACCATTTAATTACTATACACTTACTCTATGTTGTGGCGTTTACGCCCACATTCTGAGTTAATTATTGGTTGTTAAAAAAACAGGATTTTTAAGTGTGATAATGTACAAAACTGTCCACAAGTACAGTGCAAATCTTTGACAACATGTTATTTCACAAACTATTTTCTAACTGACTTGGCATGAATATTACTTCGTTTTAGATAAATAAAATGCCTTAAAATAAAGTGACTTTGGTCTGTCCCACATCAGAGGTCTTGACCTTGTCGACTGCATTCAACGTATAAAATCAAATTATACATGTCTAACCAAGTTGATATTCGGATAATTGTTTCATTAATTTGATTTTTTAAGGTGTCGTGGACGGTGTTATTTTACTGATTTTTAAAACTATTTATTAAGTATGTACGTATTTATTATTAGTTTGATTTTGATATTTTCCATGTAAAAATTTTAATTTAAGTTTGTGTCGTCAAATTTGTCCGTTTTTAATATTTCTATTTGTCTTTGTTTTATTCTTTATCTCAGTTTTAGCCTTATTGATTATAGTACTTATAGTACTTTTTTTTAGTTAACGAAAACCATTTGTGAATAGTTTTCCCATTGGATTTTGGCTGTTATATGCACTAATATCATATGTCTGATCACTTAGTGCACTTCACCCTAACAAGATGCATGATTGGAGGAATTATTCATATCTGAAGCACAAACTTAATGCAAAAATCACATCCTTACACCCAAATCTGACTAAAAGTAATAGTGTTGCTTGCCTTAGCAAACACCAGTAAAGAATCGACAGGAAAGAGAACATATATTCATTTTCATATATATATAACATATATAACATTTTCTGAAGGTTTAGTGTCGTTTTGGATGAAACAGAACTTGTTTATGAGTTTTAAGTCCTTTATCTGTGTTTGTGGAAAGTGTCGTGAATGCACATCGCCCTCTAATGGACTGAAATAGCGTGGTTGAAGGAGTTTTTGTTTCTGCTCAATTTGCTCACAGGAAGACTTAAAGTACATTATGTTAATTAGAAAACATTGATCTTTGAGTGCGCTGCGTGTTCGTAGCATGTGAATCCCATGTTAATGATTTCCGCCTCTCATTGAGCAGTCAAGGAGAAACACCACCTGCCCAGCCTCATTACACACCATCACAAACACACACCACCCTACACTCAATCCCTTCACCGTTCCTGACGCCTGCCATCTAGTGGAGCTTCTGCGTCCCAGCAGGCAGTGGGTGGCCTGGTCTCCACGCTCAAGAGATTTGAAGCTTCTCAGATAAGCCTCTGATTTGATAAGAGGATTCGGGCAACAGTTAATCACGAGTCTAAAGGCTCTAGAAGGCCTGTGTTCCTAAATCCAATCCCAATTATGTGTGGCTAGGTGGCCACTCGTGGTGATCTTTGCTTCTCATCACAGAAACCCATGTTTATCGGATAAGTAACTCTGTGGCCTAATGGTCCTCCATATAGACATCAACTGGCAGATCAATACACCAGAGATAAAGGCTTTTCTGGGTAGGCGTGTTGTTGTTAACTGAAAGTAAAAATAAAACCATAAAGAAACATTTTCATTACTTGAAATAATATTAAAATAAAATACTTTTTTTCAGGTAGTAGAAAAGATGCCTTTCCTCATTTTTATTTATTTTTATTTGTAGTAAAAGAACTAAAATTGAGACAAGAACTATAATAAAAAGGTACAAAAGCCGTCACTGTGACGGTACCTTTTCAAAAGGTATCTTTGTACCTAAAGAGTAGTAGTCCCCCAAAGGAACATATTGGTACCAAAAGTGAACATATTAGTACCTAACTGGTACATATTCTAAACCTTTTGAAGAATTTTGTCCCGGTGACAGCTTTTTTTTTCTGAGAATATACTGACATGTTTTGTTTTGTTTTTACTAATAAAAATGACAAAATGAATTGCTAAAAATTTGAAAATTATCACGTTTTCATATGAAATGATGAAAGTTATGAAAACTGAAAATATAAGAATAAAAACGAATTAAAAATATGAATCGACACTAGATATTAAAGCTGCTCGGGACAAACTTTTGGCTTGACAAAGCCTTGTCTGAAATTTTGTTGAAAATCCTAATGTGTCTAGCATCATTGTCTGTACATTATTAGCATTAATTAGCATATTGCACGCTTTTTTTAGCATGTTGCTTGCATGAATTAACATGATACTTGCATGCCTTACCAATTGCTAACATGTTTCTATAGCATGTTTGACCATTTTGCTGGCATGTTTTAACACCTTGCTAGTATGTTTAACATTTATAGCATGATTGAACACATTTCTAGTATGAATTAGCATGTTGTTAATATGATGTACCATTCTCTTAGCATGTTTTAACATGTTGCTAGCATGATTTAGCATGTTGCTTGCATGTTTTAACATGAATTAGCATATGTTGCTAGCATGTTTTTAACACATTGATAATACAATTAGTATTTTGTTAACATGATGTAACATTCTTTTAGCATGTTTCAACATAACATGTTTTAAAACACTGCTAATATGAATTACCCTGTTACTAACTTGTTTTAGCACATTCCCTGCATGAAGTAGGCTAGCATGTTGCTGACATTATTTAGCATGTCGTCCTAGATGTTTTTGATTTTTTTGTTTGTGCTTTGGGACTGTTTTTTCTTCTATTTTAGGTTTCTCTTTTAGGGTTCTTTCTGCAACATACATTGTTTCCATTATTTGTCTGTTTTGTTTTTAGGTGACAGGCCTTGAGGAAGGGAATTTTTACCAGTTTCGTGTCTTCGCGACCAACATTATTGGCCTGGGCGACCCTTCTGAACCCAGCGAACTGTTTCTATGTGAACGCTGGACAATGCCTGAGGCTGGTAAGATCATGCACAGTTACGAATGGGAATTATATAAGGGATTTTACATGGGTTTTTAGTTTTTTATTTTTCATATACAGATGCCTACAGTTCCGAATATCCAATCTTGACTAATCTTTTGTGAACGTAATATATTTTAGCCTTTGTATTAATGCTATTATGCATAAGTAAGCACATGGCATTATACATTTTTACACTTTCCTTGTTGTCTTCCATATTTATATATTTCACACTGTTTTATGTAACACTTTAGTTGGTCAATAATTGTGTTACTCTCCTGTCGATCTGTTTCTCATGTCTATTATTTGGGTAACACTTTACAATAAGGTTCGTTAGTTAACATTAGTTAACTACATTAGTTAATATGAACTAATAATGAATAGCACATATACAGCATTTGTTAATCTTTGTTAATGTTATTTTCAACATTTACTAATACTTGATTAAAATCTTGTTACCATTAGTTAATGCACCGTGGCGTGAACTAACATGAACAAACAATGAACAGCTGTATTTTCATGAACTAACATTAACAAAGATGAACAAATGCAGTAACAAATGTATTGCTCATGGTTAGTGCATGTTAGTAAATACATTAACTAATGTTAACTAATGAACCTTATTGTAAAGTGTTACCATTATTTGTTTTCTGGTTTCATGCTTTTCAGAAGTATCCCTATTATGCAATTTTAATGGTTCCTAATTTTGTTTTGGAGTCACTAACAAAAGGTTTACAAGCATCCAAGGTCAAAAAAACACTTTAATTTTCTTATAATATACATTTCAATCGGCCCAGTCTGCTGTGATTGGACAGGCTGGCATTATGCAAATTTGATACATTGTTTCATAGTATGTAACAGGAAAAGAGACTAGAATTATTGACAACTCGTTTCTGCAGTTTAGAATTCTTTCTTGTGGGAGTCGATAACTTTATTTGTCACGCATTTGATCTTTAAAACTTTGCTTTTTACATTCACAAACAGCTTTATTACACATTGCATGAAAGACAATATCTGAAAAAGCATAACGGGGCACTTTAAAAACGGTTCTTGTAGCAATTTTGATGATGAAAGAATGGTTGGATATTTTGGAAACTTTTCTAATTTCATCAACGTATGTGCAGCTCTTGCAAAGGAATACAGTTATATTACCAAATTACGTTTATTTCACATTTATATTTATTGCATAATACGTTTTTTTATTTATTTGTTACACTTTTTAATCATAAGAAACATTAAATGTGATTTGAGTTTCAATCTTGTTTTAGAAGCTTCTCTGAACTAAATCCCATCTAGCACATGGCTTTTTTAATATCGTAAATCTTTGTGTTTCAGTTCTTTATATTTCATAATAATTTCATTTCTATAGTGTGTTTCTCTGGCACAGAAATACAGAATTCAACCATCTATAAAAGTAGTTTTTCTTCCATTGTACTGTTCACTTGTTTGCCATTTTTAAGGGTTATTTGACTTACAACACATTCATTTAACAAGAAAGAGTGGAGACCGCACAACATTTTTCCTTTGTTTATCAGTTGTATGCCTTGGCATTTTGTGAGCTAGATGATTTATTTCTTTTGTTTTATTGTGTTCAAGAGGATAAACACAGCTCATATAAAGTGGTGTGAATATAATAGAAATGAATGCATCTAGAAAGTATGTGATTTCTTCAGTTTTCAAACAGGTTTCCTGAACACAATTAAAATGAGTTGTGAATGGACAGAGTGATGATGGAAAACTGAATGAATGTGTTTATGTTCTTCATTATTTTCTCACAGGTTGTCCATATGATCTGGAATTTAGAGAAGTGAGATGCAACTCTCTGGTGCTGCTGTGGGTGGAGCCTGTGTACAAGGGCCAATCAGAGATCAGTGGGTATATAGTGGACATCAGTGAGGGGGCGGAGTCTGAGGATTGGACCCCTGTGACGAGTGAGGTGGTGACAGAAACTCACTTAAAGGTCTGTTCAGTTCTCTTTTTGCAGTACTTTATCAGAGTTGGGTCATATTCAGAATTTAAGAGTTTGAACTGAATTGCAATCTAATGCTTAATTTCATATTTGAATTACATTCGTGCATCAGGAATAACAAGACACTAATTCAAGACACCACAGGTGAATAGGGTGGAAAAAACAACTAATAACTAAAAAATAATTAGATATCACTCCTTACATTAATCATTAAAACAATTGTTTTTATTGCACATTTTCTGAAATGTTATGTTTAAATATTATTCTTCCATCTGCTCCTTTCTGATCATGGAAATGTAAAGGAAATTTCAAATGAATTGTATGAGATTGGTATAAATAATGCATTTTCATGAAAAGAATAAAAGAAAAAAGCTAAAGATAAAGATATTAAAGGTTTTTATAGAGGGGATTTTGGATCAGTGTTAATAAAGTTTACTCATGGTTTTATTTTGAATTAGCTTTTTTAATGGAAAATTTATTTTAATTTTTAATAATTTTGTCATTTTATAACTTTAAAAAAAATATTGCTAATTAGGTTTAAGAAATTTCAGTTTTAGTATTTTTCTTTTATTTCCAGTTAATATTTGTAGTTCAACTTAAACTTATTTTATCTTATTGCCAAAGCATCATTTCTCATTTTCATGTAGTTAAATTCTTGTAACTAATATTTTTGTTTTATTTCAGCTTTATTTAACAGAAATGTGTTTAATAGTTTTAATTTTAATGAATGATAATAACCCTGTTTGTTGGATATCTCTGTTTATCACTCCATAAATCAGAAAATACTGTCAACAGCCAAAAAAAATACATTTTTCACCATATTTTTAGGAATAAAATGATATATAAATCACTGATATATGAAGAAATCTTTCTTTAAAACCCTTCAAAATATAGATTGGAATAAAACAGAAACATTTGGTGTATGTAAAGCTGCTGAAGTGGAGATTTCTGACAAACTCAACACCTTTAAAGATTTGTATTATAACATAAATCTGCAAATAGATCAAATGCAATAAACATATATTTTAGAAATTGTATTTCCACTAGTCTTAAAGAAAACATGTTATGGAAGCAAAATAGTCTAAAATCTTAAAATTCACCAGTACATAAAAAAACATGTACCTGCAGTGTCTTGCAATAAAATGCATCTCAATGCAATTGAGAATAGTTTGGAGTTTTTTGCATCTAGTCCCAGAAAGCTTTGAAAGAGGAGTGACCTGTTTTCGGATGGTTGTTGATCAGGTTTCAGGTCTGAAAGCAGGTCAGATGTATCGCCTCCGTGTGTCTGCGGTGAATGACGCTGGAGTCGGCATGTCTTCTGTGCCGTCTGAGCCAGTCAAAGCACAGACTAAAGCAGGTCAGATCCCTGGAAATCTGCAGAATGATTTCATTCTCCCTTTACACTGAGTTGCATTTAACTCTATCCCACGTTTGCCACCAGGAACCAAAGAGATTGAGATGGGAGTTGATAATGACGGCTTCATCTTCCTGAGCTTTGAAGCGGCTGATGTGGCCGATGGAGACGTCTTTAAGTGGAATAAGAACTACGGAAAAGCTATTGATGCCGGACGAGCCCGCTTGGAGAACAAAAACAACAGGTCTTTTGCCAATATGTCAGAATATGAGCACAACAGTGACACTTTTTTCAGTAACTTTGGTTCTGGAAGCTTGTCTCTCATTTATTTTTGCCATTGGCAATTCCAACTTTTTGAAAAAACTGTGAATCAAACCATCCAACAACTATGATTAAACAAAAAAGTTCAAATCCGAATTTGACTTATTTTATGAGCAAATGATACTCGTCCCATGAAGCATTGCAAATTGCATGCTGCAATATTAATCTATTAATTTATAAATATAAAACAGCAAATATTACGATATTTAACATGTATATTAATTATCTTAATATATGCTATTTTATATATATTAGGGCTGTCAAACGATTAATTAATCGTATCCAAAATAAAAGTTTGTGTTTACATAATAATAATACAATAATAATTAAACTGTGTATAATAATTTTGTTTATATATAAATACACACACATGCATATATATTTAAGAAAAAAATATTATTTATATATAAAATATTTCTTAAATTTTCTTAAATATATACAAGCATATGTGTGTATTTATATATAAAATAATTATACACAGTGCACCCACATATATTATGTAAACACAAACTTTTCTTTTGGATGCGATTAATCATTTGACAGCCCTAATATATATATATATATATATATATATATATATATATATGATTTGTTTGAAAGAAGTCTCTTATGCTCACCAAGGCTTAATTTATTTGACCAAAACTACAGTAAAAGTAATATTGTGAAACATTTTTGTATATTAGAATGATTTCTGAAGGATAAAAATTCAACTTTGCCATCACAGGAATAAATTACATTTTAGAATATATTCAAATAGAAAAAAAATATTTAAAATTGTAATAATAAATCACAATATTACTATTTTTGCTGTATTTTTTTATCAAATAAATACAGCCTTTGTGAGCATAAGAGATGTGTGTGTGTGTGTGTGTGTGTGTGTGATACACCTTGAACATTCTTAAAAGAATTGTCACTCAAAAAATAAGAATTGCTGACATTTATTCAACCTTGTGAGAGTTTCTTTCTTCCAAGGAAAATAAAATCTGAATCTTTAAAGAACATCCTGGTGACTCTTTACCAATAAAATGTGATAAAATGTCCCATAAAGGTAGTTCATATTTGTGTTGTGCTGAACGTTCCCAGTCTTCTGAAGCCATATGATTACTTCCAATCTTCTGTCACAGAAGAAATAAATTCCTACAGTTTGGGGTTTGGGTAAATCCTGGTGATGATTTGGTAAACTGTACCTTTAAATATGTGATTCAGATGTTGGTCATGCATGTCTCCCAGGTCTGTTCTTACCTTCACGGACGCCTCAGAGCAGGATCTGGGCCTTTACACAGTGGAGCTGAGCAGAAACCCAGACGTCTCCTCTAGCTTCACCTTCACCGCCCAGGGTAGATATTCATTTCCATCCCGGCATAATGCATTACCTGAACACGGTGCCATAAGACCTTGTGCATCTGTTCAGCATGAAAACTTGATGCATAACTCGTCTTTTCTTAGCGTGACCTCGGTATTTTATCATCATTTGGCCGTTGATTAATAGTTTGTCAAGCCCCTTTGCCTTAAACCATGTTGTACAAGATCTGTGTGTTTTAACCCTCTGTGTTTGTGTTAGATATCAACTGCATGACAAACATAATCTTTAAACTTGAAATCAAATTTTTAAGATGTCTGATCATTCTGACAGCAGTCGGTATCTTCGTCTTGATAGTGTGATTGAACTTGACTTTTCTGCAATTGTGGCGTTTTCTCTCTCAGATCTGGAGCGACTGACAGAACTCAGCTGGCATGTCAGAAACCCGTGTAAGTGAATCAAATGCACTTCAGAAACTGCGTAAATGTTCAGAGAATCTAAAGTCAACACTAGTGTTCAAAGTTTAGGGTGTGTTTTGAACGAAGTCTCTTCTGCTCACCGAGGCTTCGTCTATTTCATCAATAAACCGTAATATTGTAAAATATGATTACAATTTAAAATTACTAATTTCTACTGTATAAGTTTTAAAATGTAATTTATTCCTGTGATCAAAGCTGAATTTTCAGCATCATTACTCCTGTGTTCAGTGTCACATGACTCTATTATGATGATTTATTCAATTCAATTCAATTGACATTTGTTTGTAAAGCACTTTTCACAATACATAGCATTTCAAAGCAGCTTTACAGAAAATGTTTCCTCATTACAATTAAGGGTAATTTGTTAATTAATGTCCATATGCAGTTATTACAAGTTTTGATTGTAATGATTACATATATGAAATGTATATATATATATATTAGCCCGACCGATAAAGGATTTTGAAGTCCGATACCGATACAAATATTTATTGGTTTTAAAATCCGATATATCGGCCGATATTTTTTTTTTATTATTATTTCAGAAACGCGCAACAAATTGTAAAACATACATTTTCAAAATAACAGGCCAAGGAGAGATGATACGTCTCATTGCTATAACTGTCACGCGCTATTAAAGAAATACTTCAGTCACATTGTCAAAAGTTAAAAGGACTACACTGTAACAACATATCGTAACTATTACTAGCTAATTCCGCTTCACTCTCGGCTTATTTAACAGCAGCAAAACTGGACATGATAGTCACAAATTTTGTCATGCTTATTTGAGTTAAGAGAACTGATGGGGATGTTCTTTTAATTATTTTTCAAGCAATGTATGTCTCGTGACGTGACCAACTCAACGAGTGTTGCCAACAGGAACGGTGTAGAGTGCCCTCTGCTGGACAAACTATACAACTCCAACACTCATGACATGGTTCAAGCGTGTTTCCTCCTTTTTTTATTTTATTTTTGAAATATTTATTTATCGGCCTTTATAATACCGATAGTTTGAAAAATGCCTAATATCGGCCGATAATATCGGCCTGCCGATATATCGGCCTGGCTCTAATATATATATATATATTACTCCAGGTATTACACCTGGTATTAAGTCTAAAAGTGAATGGGAATGATGGCTTTGTGTGACAGACTGAAATTGTGGATGAACCATTGTTTTAAATGTGTGTATGCACATAAAGCCATGTCTTCTCCATCTGTCAGTGATCGCTCTGAGATCTGAAGGCTGGCAGGTGGACGTGTCGGAGCAGGGAAGAGTTCGTCTGTGGCTCCAGACTGAAGATCTCAGCAGCGCTGCGGTGCTTCGGCTCATCCTCAACGACTCCGAGATCTCCAGCACACCAGTAAACGCTACCGTCTCCTCAGGCGTCATCATGTCATTCGTCTTACATCGGTGACTTGCTCAATGACTTCTAAAGAGCTGTGTGTGTGTGTGTGTGTCCTGCAGGCCCGTAAGATTAACTTTGACAAGGCACAAGGTCTGCTGGAGATCTGGTTTGATCAAATCTCGAAAGAAGACGAGGGCTCGTACACCGCGCAGCTCAAAGACGGACGGGCCAAGAACCAGTTCACACTGGTGTTAGTGGATAAGAGTATGTTTGCAATGTTACTTTATAACTTTAATTAAATCCCTTTTCCCCTGCGGAACAGCTTTCTAGTTTAAACAAATATATTGTAAAATATAAAGAACACAGTTTTCAACACTGAGCGGCAAATCATCATATCAGAATGATTTCTGAAGGATCATGTGACACTGAAGACTGAACATTCACAAAAAATGAACAATAAAACAGTTATTTTCAATTGGCTTTATGCACAGCTGCACTACTTCCTGAACTTCAGCCTGCTTCTTGTTTCCTGTCTGCCTTATTGGACAAACTGATTAATCCAGGTGTGCCTGATTATTGTTGTTGTGACTACTGAGGTCAGACACTCCTGGATTAATCGGTTTGTCCAATAATGGCAGACAGGAAACAAGGAACTGGCTGAAGTTCAGGAAGTAGTGCAGCTGGGCATAAAGGCTATTGTAGTAATATTTAACAGTATTACTGTTTCTACTGTATTTTTGAAAATTTTGAATGGCCTTTGTATATTTATATATTCATTTTTTATACACTTATATTTTCAAAAGTCTCTTCTGCTCACCAAATCTGCATTTATTTGATCAAAAATAAAGTTAAAACAGTAATACTGTGAAATTTTACATTTCAAAATTCATATTGTAATATATTATGCAAAGCTAAATTTTCAGCATCATCACTCCAGTCTTCAGAGTCACATGATACTTCAGAAATCATTCTGATATGATGATTTGCTGCTCAAGAAACATTTCTGATTATTACCAATGTTGAAAACAGTTTCATATTGTTTTTTTCTTTCCAGAATTATTTAATGAATATAGAAACCTTTTCACTTTTTATCAGTTTTAAGCATTAAAAATGTCCAGAATGTATTTATTTGGGACTTTTCCACCTCACAGATTTCTCTTTATAATAAATGTATAAAAAGCATTATCAATCAATATCTAGTTAGCACTTGTCATTACAATTTGTCATTTTATTTAGAACAAACAATTGTTGTTCCCGACACGAAACATTTTTTCATAATTTTCATTCAAAGAAAGATACATTTCCTTTTTTTAATGAAGTGCATTTTCATTTTTCAGTCACCACTAAATTATGCAACAAAACTCAAATTCAGAGTACATTTTTTTCTGATCTGTCTGGTGCCAGGTCAAAGGTCATGGTGAATATTTCTCCAGATGAAACATTAATTCTTCTGTTTTATTGTTTGTTTGTCAGAGTTTCAGGACACACTGGCTAAATCTGAGGCCAACAGACGAAACTGGAAGAGAAAGTCGGGTGAGTCGACAGAACAGATCTAGAGATCATGTCAAATGATATACAAATGTATGAACAAAGACATACCAGGGACTTATACAGCAAGGTCTCCTTTGTTAACAATGCATTAGCCAACTTAAAATAACAATAAACTATATTTATAAGCATTTATTAAAGTTAGTTAGTAAAAATATAACTGGTCATTGTTTGATCATGTTAGTTCACAGTGCATTAACTAATGTTAACAGTCAACATGTTTTAGTAAATGTTAGTTTAACATAAATCAAGCTTCAAATATTTTTCATCGTTAGTTCAAGTTGGAAACGTGTTGTGTGTTCCCATGTTAAACTATGACAATCAAATGTTTCTGTTTTGTTTCCAAGGTCCCCATTTCAAGGAGTTTTTGTCATGGACAGTAACCTCTGATTGTGAATTGATTATAAAGTGCAAGGTAATGATATCTATTCACTTATGATGACAATACATCACCATTTAAACCATATGCCAAGCCCTTGTGTGTGTATCCGGCTGCAGGTCACTAACATGAACAAAGACACGTGTCTGAAGTGGTTTAAGGATGGAGTGGAGCTTTCTCAGGCCGTGTACGAGCCCTCGGGCGTCAGCACCTTCACTGTCGCGCAGGTACCGTCAAATCCATAACAGCAGAAGTTCAACAGAATTTGAGGCATATAAATGCTGGGTTGTTTCACCCCAACTTTGGGTCAAATATGGACAAACCCAGCCATTGGGTTGGGTTTTAATTAAATTTTTAACCCAATGTTTGTGTTTGTCCATATTTGACCAAATTTGGGTTAAAGGGATTCTTCAGGATTTAGTATTAAGCTTTGTATTAATAGAAAGCCTGTAGTATTTTCAAATTACCGTGCTTTCCACCCTCATACCCCCTGAGATGAGAGATTTATGTATTTTTTGTCTGGAATTGTCATTTTGGTCAGATGAGGATTATTTGTCCAGAGGCTAAAGACTACAGTCAGTAGTCGGGTCTGTCCCGCATGTCCTCAACCCGCCCATAGAGGGCGATCTCACTCACAGAATGAACACACAGTGTCGGCCATCTTCTTTTGGAAGCTAAGCTAGCAGGCTCTTGTTCTGAGTAGTAGGGGTTACCATCCTCTTTTTCCCGGACATGTCCGGCCGTCGATGTCCGGGATTCAGTTTTTTCTTTCTCCAGTCGCCATTCATTGTTTACAAGCACAGCTTTTGTTTCAATCTAACTGAATTCATTCCGATTGGTGAATCTGAATGTAGTGTTTTCATGAACGCTAAACAAGTGATCGGTTGATGTGCGTTTTAACATTGCTAAGAAAATTGGACTCGTCCCGCTCGCCACAGTAAACATAATGAATGGCGACTGTAGAACGCAAAAGCCGAATCCCGGACATTTTGGGCGATCTCGAAACACATTTTCGGGCAGACTCATCACGGAGACTCACTAGTAGCCTAGACTTGATGTTTAACTACTGCGCTCTGTTACCGGTAGGCGTGGCCTCCTAGGCAAGTGCATTCTGGGAGTTGTTGTCTTTCATCCACATAAGCCAAAAATACATTTTCTGGCTTTTCTCATTCTAGAAAGCTCCAAATTAAAAAATAATTTCACATTTCTTCTACATAAATTCACATTCATCTTTCCAGAGGCGAAGTATCCCTTTAAAACAACCCTGCATGTTTTAGAGTGTAATGTCAGAATTATAAGGGTGGTTTAGGATTATATCTGCAAAAGAAATTGATTTTTACTGAAAACTTAATGAGTTGCTTTGGCTTTTACACAAATAATACATTTAAAAAAAAAGTTGAAATAATTTTCTGTGGAAATCAATGTTCTGCCACAAATTTTGTCAATAGATCTTAACCTGTACTGAACCCGGAACATTCTTTAATCGCCCGATAGAGGAGCGCTCCTTCCACCAATCTTCCTGGCACTTGCCGATTAAAGGGCTATTAGTGCGTAATTGAGCCTGGAATAAGACTGACCCGTGTGATTTGTCATAATGGCTCAGGTGACGAGGAAAGAGTTGGGTGTGTACAGGGCTGTAGTGAGCGACAGCAGAGGAGAAGATGACAGTGTCCTGGAGCTGATCGATGATGGTGAGAAGAACATGATTTACTATCAGTCATCTCATTCTCACGCCATTGTGTGTAAGACAGTACCATATACATTCCAAGATTTCAAAGTAGGATTAAAGATATATTCATTAAAAATGTTTTTTTTATGTTAAAATAAAAAAAGAGTGCTTAAAATATCTGTAATATATATTTAACGTGTGTGTGTATACTTACTGAAAGAATTTTTAATTATTATAATTTTAATATATATACAGTTTATATATACACACATTTTACATATATATTATATATTTTAAGCACTCTAGAAAATAAAAATTAAAAATTATAAATATATGTAGGCTTACATACTGTATATAGTGGTTTTAATTATTATAATTTTAATATATATACAGTTTATATATATATATATACACATTTTAAATATATATTATATATTTTCAGCACTCTAGAAAATAAAATTTAAAAATTATAAATAAATGTAGGCTTATATATAGTGGTTTATTTTTATCAACGTGTGTGTGTATACTTACTGAAAGAATTTTTAATCATTATAATTTTAATATATATATACAGTTTATATATATACACACATTTTAAATATATATTATATATTTTAAACACTCTAGAAAATAAAAATTAAAAATTATAAATATATGTAGGCTTACATATATAGTGGTTTATTTTTATTTAAGTGATTTAAGGGGTTTTAGGTTTACTCCATAACTGTAGTAAAATCACTAATGAATTAAGTATTCTAATGTAGAATTAATAGGCTACTTCTATGTGAAGGTGATTTATTTTCAAAATGTTTTGTAAATGAAATTTCAGAAACACTTTACATTAAGCTTCCATTTGCTAACATTAATTACCAATGAAAAATACTTCTAAGTAATTTATTCATCTTATTTAATATTAATTTCAACATTTACTAATACATTATTAAAATAATCTGATTTATCTTAGTTAATATTCATTCCAACATTTACTGATACATTATTAAATTCAAAAGTTGTATATTTTATCTGCAATCCTTAGTTGGATAAGCACTTTAATGGGCAATCGTTCTTGTGAAGATCTGGACTCAAGGGAACGAACTGGGAGGGTTGGTTGGGTAGGCTGGGGTGTATCTTTCATTTTGATGAACATCTGTATAATACAGCCGTAATATGTTTGTATAGATTTGTCCCAACATGTGCTGTTGTAGAAAATGTTACATGGTTTAATAGAAATTCAATAAAAAAAACTGTTAAAAATAAAGGTTGTTTATGGACCTGCTGACATGAACAATGAACAGATGTATTTTTTATCAACTAAGATGAATAAATCATGTAACAAATGTATTGCTCATCATTGCATTGAATAATAGGGCCTTGTTTTAAAGTGATACCCGGCCAAAATGATACTAATAAGATCTTTTGTTTTTGTTTTCCTTAGAATTTGAGCGTATGGTGCAGCAGCTCAACAAACAGTGCGGTAGGTGGATCACGTGATGATGTTTCAGACGCTCATGCTCATGTAAAATCGTAGCTAGTGATGTAATCTCGGCCATGTGTGTGTGTGTGTGTGTGTGTGTGTGTGTGTCACAGCGCTCTCTGCAGGTCCAGTGCGGATCCAGTGCACTGCTCAGGGCTTCAAGCTCTACTGCTCCCTCAAATACTACATGAGCTGCATGCAGACCAGCTGGCACTTCAAGTGAGTTTTTATATGGCCAAGGATGTATATGGAAGAGTTCTGCTTCAGATTTCACATTACCTAATATTTTAGTTCTTGAAATGAATCCAAATATGTGTATGAATGTGTATGATGAGTGAATGGGTGTATGTGAGGCTAAATGTAAAGGGCTTTGGTGGCCATTGGGTCTGTGAAAGCGCAATATAAATGCAGTCCATTTACCAAATAACTGATCCATTTAATTCAAGAGATTTGTTCAAAAAATGCTGATTCATCCAGTAAACAAGTGAAGTCTTTATGAGTTAGTCATTGAATAATAAAAAATAATTTTAAGTTAAATGTTCTTTCAAATAGACTATAGCCAATTAACATTTTGTCCGTACCTAGTCAATTACAAGTTATTTTGTTTAGTTGTCTGTCCAGAATCGTGATCTCTATTTGAAACAAACTATTTAAAAAAATAAAATAAAAGATTGATTATCAATTTGGCCGGAATCATGCTCTGCTGCATGATAAAAAATACTAAACAAAATGACGACTGATCAATCTGAGCAATGCACGGTCATTTTATGGCTTTATATTTTTTTAGTCCTCTACCAAAATTGTAGGAAAAAATATTAAAAGTTGTCAGTTCACTCAGTTCAAGGTTATTATAGTTACCTAGTACTAAAACCATAAAAAAATATTTTTTTTATTTCTTGAAATAAAATAAATGATAAAAAAATAAGTTTTTTAGTTAGTTAAACTTACTAAATATACTAAAATAACTAATACTGAAATAAAAATTATACAAGCACAAAAAATTACAAAAACACTATTACAATTTCGAGTGCTTGGAGCCAGAGGGGCGTAAGTGGCATTTTGGGCGAAAATTAGTTCTTTATATCAAAATAAAGGTCTCGATGAGCTCTATCCAATGGTGCTAAAAATACATATCTGAGCTCAAACTGTATTGAATAAAGCAACAAAAAGGCGTATTTGACTTATTTGACTTTTTGTTTTGTTTTTTGAAAATGTTATAGAACATGTTTATTGTGTTAATATGCCATACATTTTTTACTTAAATTCTCATTTCATGTAAGTATGCCTGTGGTTGCAATGTTTGTGGTTTAAGGTTAATAATACAGGTGATTGTAGCATGGTCAAAATTTTGTTTTGTCTCTCCTGTAAAGCCACTTACGCCCTTCTGTCTCCAAGCCCTCGATTTTAAGTAAAATTAAAATAAAAAATATGAAGATAAAAACTATTTAAAAATAGCAAATAACAGTATCTCACTGATACTAAATTAACATATAAAGTCTTTTGTTCCTTCGATGGTTGGACTTTCTCTGCATGACAGGGACAAGAGAGTCGCTGAGGAGCGGAGCCGGCCGGGCAGCAGCATGCAGAAGCTTTGGATTGAGATATTTGACCCCAGTGAAAGTGATAAAGGGAAGTACACCCTGGAGATGTTCGACGGCCAGGAAACACACCAGCGCTCTCTGGATCTGTCTGGACAAGGTACAGCCACAGAACATGCGTGTCAAGCAGGACGATGATGAAGCCTTAAGCCTAAACCTCTCTCTCTACTCTGTAGCTTTTGCAGATGCTTTGCTGGAATACCAGAGGCTAAAGTAAGTCAAGATGCTTTTGAATATTCATCGGCTGAATTTGAAGCTCCGCCCTCTTTGGTTAGCTCAGATGAACTAGTCCATTAGAGTGAATGGCTATTTCTGTGAACAGTGTGATCTTTCAGTAAAATGTGCTCATACAGTGGTAAGAACTGATTAGATCTTATTCCTAATAGTGTGTATATGTATGTGTATTAGTAATACGATCCAATCAGCTTTTACCAGCTATGCACATTCATTTTATGGCTTTATATTTTTTTTATTTTTCTACCAAAATTTTAGGAAAAATTATAAAGAGTTGTCAGTTAGCTCAGTTCAGTGTTACTATACAGTGCTTAGCATAAGTTAACACACCCATGCTACAGTTGAATAAAAGAGGAATAAAAAAAATCATCTTTTGGAAATTGATTAATTTAAATTTTTTTTTAAATTAGGAAAAATCTAAACTTTAAGGAGACCAATTTTCTATATGAAATAATAAAATAATATAATATATTTAAATATTATATTTATTTATAATTTATATATATTTTTTTTATAAATATTATATAATATATTTATATTCAAAATAATATATTTATATTTTATTTAGGCCTATATTATATTTTATATATAAAATGTATATCATTTACCACTTATTTACAAAAAAATTGGATTGAAAATGAATTGAATATTACAAAACACTATCTACTTTTTTATTAGTAATGTAAGTATATAGTTTAAAATGAAGGTGGCTTCAATTTTTCTTTATATTTATTGTAAGGTTATAATATTACTTTACATCTCATTAAAAAACCTTCAGTGGTATTCAGGTGAATATAATATTGAATATGAATATTAGTCTAATATAATAGTCATTTACAAAAAAAATGAATTAAAAAGGAATTGTGACTGCAAAACTTAATCTAATTTTTTTGTCTGTTAAGAAATTTGTAATGTAAGTAACAATATTATATACACTTAATAGCAATTATGTACATATATATACATAAATGCATACAATTAAATATCATTTTACCAGTTATTTACAAAAAAAACTCAAAAATATCAAAAATACAAAATCTTTTTCATTATATTTATTAAAAGGTTGGAAGTTGAACACTAGTTGAAATCTTGCGCAGATAAACGTTCGGTGGTGTTTGCAAACTCATTCTCTATATAACTGTATTGTTTCGTCTTCATTCACAGGCAAGTGGAGTTTGCTGAGAAAAGTAAGTATTGGTTTGTCTTGTGTTTTAGTAAAGCATTCACACACTTCATCATAACTGTCCATCTCTGACAGATCGAGCCAAAGTCACGAAGGGTCTTCCTGATGTGGTGGCCATCATGGAAGAGAAGGTACGTCTCCATCACTTCTTTGTTTCATTGACTCTTACTTCAGCTCACACGATCGTCCCGTCTGTCTCTCCAGTCTCTCTGTCTGACGTGTTTTGCCGATGGCGACCCGGTGCCGGAAATGTTCTGGCTAAAGAACGACAGAGAGCTCGTCTCCAGCGGCCAGTATAACATCACACACGAGAACAAATCCTCCACGCTCACTGTCAACCACGTGACCATGGAGGACTCGGGCAACTATAGCATCTTCGTACGCAATAAACACGGATCGCAGACGGTTCCCGTGACCGTCAGTGTGTATAAACAAGGAGAAAAGCCTCGAGCAGATGCAGTGCAACTGTAAATCAGTAACATCAGGACAAACTCATCATTTGAGTTCAAGTCAACAGTGATTTCTAGGCTGGAAGCGTGTTTCTAAAACTTTTTATCTCACAATTCAGACTTTTTTTCTCCAATGAGATAACTCACAATTGCAAGAAAAAAGTCAGAATTGTGAGCGAAAAAGTCGTAATTACCTTTTTTTTTTATTGTGTGGCAAAAACAAGCTTGCTTATTTACATGGCATGTGTTTGTTCATTTTTGGTGCGTGGGTGACTGTTAAAGGGGTGATGAACTGAGAAATCAAATTTTCCTTGAGCTTTTGACATCTAAGAGGTCATCATATTATAAGAATATCCTGTAAGTTTCAGAGCTGAAAATGTCCTAGTTAGTCCAATAAAAGCTTTTATTGACACCAGCCTCTGAAAACGACTCGTTTTACAAAGTGGGGAACTATGACGACAAAGAGGATAAAACACCACCCCCGGAGAAGAAGATCGACGCCTACTTCAACACGGCCGGTTTAGCCCCGCCCACCGATTCGCGCATTACACGTATAGCTAATGTGCTAACATAGATGCCTACCTCGTGATGACAAACCGGATCGAGCTACAGAGCAATACAGAATATTGTGGAAGAAGACAGTCGCTGCATAAGCTTCCTCATGTTTCCAATAGGACTGCATGGATAAACTTTATTTTTAATGGCGTTCCAACTGATTAGGTAAAATATTGTCTGTCTGTTCGCTTCATTTTACTGAGGATTGTTTTATAAACAAGACTGGCTTTGCAGACCGATTAATGCTACGTTCACACCGGACGCGAATAGGGCGTCAGGCGCGAATGATTTCAATGTTAAGTCAATGCAAAGACGCTTTACGCGCGTGAAAAATTCCTGCGGCGCGAATGAGGCGTGGAGCGCGGAGCGGAAGACGCCAATACGCCTCATTCGCGCGTCAAGTTGGCGCGAATTGAGCGTTGTGCATTCACGCGTTTGACGCGAATTCGCGTCTGCCGCCCGAGTTGAAAAATCTGAACTTTGGCGTGAATTCGCGCCGCGTTAACCAATCAGGAGCCTAGCTGCTTGCTCACGTGTCTGGATGCTTCAATAAATTATTTTGTTAATATGACTAAATGCATGGTGGGATTATGCACAACAAAGCAAATGTTTCATCACTTAAAACATTATTTCTATATACAAGACATGTTCATTTTGTATTGAATGTTATTCATTCCATATCTAGAAATAGTATTATGTTGTAAAGACAATCAACATATGTGCATAAATTCGTGTCTGGACGTGAGAGAGAGAAAAAAATCACAGGACAGGTTAATAACTTTTGAAGGCTGGCTCTATGTATCATCAAAACAAAAATAAAAGACAGCTAGATTAGATGGATGAGGGCGAGGGTGATCCTCGCTCAGATGCGGGACAACAGGTCATCAAACTGGGCACGTGACAGGCGGAAGTACCGCTGACAGCGGCCGTCATCCAGCGCAGCTCCTGGAGCGAGCAAATGGTGAAACTCGCCAAACGGTTCGGCTCTAAAGGGTCCGGTGGACACAAATATACGGCGACGATGATCCCCACGCCACTGTACTACTCTCCAGAGTAAATACAGAGCGGTAACTCTCTTGATGAATGCTCGGTCGACATAAAAACAATGGCCGCCAACGGATTTTGATTCTGACGCGCGTAAATTTCGCTTCAAACTTTACGCGCGGCAGTTTCGCTCTTGACACGCAAATTAACACTAGTGGTCAAACTAGACGCGTCAGGCGCGAATTTGACGCGCGATTCGCGTCCGGTGTGAACGTAGCATAAGAGTAAAGAACGGTGCTGTGCCGTCTCCGACAGGAATGGTGCAACACACGGACTCTGGGTCGAACATGTATGGGCGAATCATTCCGGTCGCCATCGTACAACATTGGACGTTTCAAAACAATTTCCCCCAAATGCACCGACGGGTGAGTCGAAACTCATTATAATACGCAAAACTGTTATCCAATCACAGCAGTGGGCGTTAACTTCCAAGTCTTCAGTGCGAAACGCCCATAAAAACCGAGCGTTTTTCAGCTGGGCTCAAAACTAGGGTACACAATAGCCTATTACTTATTCATTTTGATGTGTTAGAATGCAAAAACCAATCGAACGTCATAAGTTGACCTCAGACAACAATATAATAAAATTTAAAAAGCCAGTTCATGACCCCTTTAATGTGAGTGTCCTAAAAGGCATTGAAGACTGAACTGATTTTATTTGTGGTTTGTTTCCTCTGATTTATTCCTTATACAGAATAAAGTGCAAATTAAACCTGTTTCTCTCTCTTTCATTCATTAACTAAATAAATCATCAGGGAATAAAAGTGGACTGCGAACTTTGATCAGATTGACTGTGAACACACTTTCCAGCCCCATTACAATAGTGTCACCATCGATTTTTATTTTTTGCCTGTACATGGATGGATGGATATTTCATAATAGAGAGATCGAGGCCTGTTGCATTTATCATTATGCAATCCTGGGGTGAATCTTTTGAACAGATAGAAAGCAAACTCCACTGTCCACAAAGTCATTCACCCCTCGTGTTTAAACACTAGTATCTCAACCGGTTCCTTTAGTAAAACTGAGAGGAGATTCTAGACTTGTTAGATTGGTTTGCTTTTATTTACTTGTATATGAAATGCTGGACTGTGCATTTATACATGCACAGCATCGTGTCTCGTGCATTATATTATTTGCACCGGTGTTTTGCTGTTTGCCATGTGATGATAACAGTGTCTTCTATACTGAGTGCATGGAGGGACCGTGTTTGAATGTGTTTTAATGTTGTAAGTCATCTCATTCTGCTCATTTAGAGATGCTCATTTTAAAATTGTTCGTGGTGATTTCTCATTTGCTTAAGTGCAGTTCATCCATTTGGCTTCTCAGCTCATTTTCAAGTGAATTGTGCTCATTTATTAACTATTTTGGTTAATCTTATATGCATGTAGCTACAGTATTAGAACAAGTTGTGCTTTCGTTGAACCTGTTTAAATCCATCAACTAAAGAGAAAGTTAAATTAAAACAAGCTTGCATGACTGTGAGAAAGGATTATTACAAAAGATACTCTTAAGTTGGAAAAAGGTATGCTCACCAAGACTGCATTAATTTGATCAAAATACAGTCAAACAGGAATATTGTGAAATATAACATTGTGAAATATCTGATTTCTATGTGAATATATTTTAAAAATGTAATTTATTCCTGTGATCAAAGCTGAATGTTCAGCATCTTTACTACAGTTTACGGTGTCACATGATCCTTCAGAAATCACTCTAATATGATTATTTGCTGCTCAAGAAACATTTATTCTCAGGGCTGAAAACAGTTTATATTTTTTTTGCAAACTAGAACTACTTTTTTCAGGATTCTTTTATGAATAGAAACGCTTTGCATAACCAGGCCCACGTGGATCCCCACAGAAAGCATGTCTAAGTCCATTAAGTGGATGAATTGATGTCAAGGCTCTGTAATATTCCATCAAACTAAATTGTGTGTTTTTTTTGTTTTTTTTTTTTAAAAGACTGGGTCAGTTGCACCCATATTCAGGGGGCATTACCCCACAAATGGTGTTAGTGAACTCTGGGCTGTTCAAACAGAAGGGAAAAATTACAAAATGTCAATGATTAAACTCACATGTGAATTATAAATAGGCTTCTGGACTCAAATGATCCTCTTCACATTGTCCTGAGCTTCTCAAAGCGGTCTAAGGCTCTTGTCCGATCAGATCCGATCAGCAGACATGGCTTTCCAGGGAACATGGCAGGTGTATCTTCAGGAGAACTACGAGGAGTTTCTTCGAGCTATTCGTGAGTTTTTACGTCCTATTTATCCTTTATATGCTCAGGGTTGCATTTCCCCAAAGCACCACACGGCGGCAGCAAATGGAATGGCAAAAATGCCAAATTTAGAATAATTTGGAATTGATGTTAAAATAGGCTATACTTGGAAATAATGTCCAAAAAGTAAAAAAAAGAAATTAACACTACATCTGTTTAATAGCATAGTAGGTTCGTTTTTTTTCCCCCGGTGAAATGCCTTAATTTTTTCTTTTCTTTTCTCTCTATTTTTTCTATCTCTTTTCTCAAGTATTTATCCTTGACAAGATAGCTACCATATGTTTTGTACGAACTACGAACTTTTATTCGTATTAAAATTCTGTGGCAATAAAAAAGATGGGAAATAGTGGCTTGGGAAACTTTTGGGAAATATTAAGTTTTTTTCCGCCACAAATAAAAAAATAAAACGGGTAACTGCTACTTTTTGTCTTATTCTGAAATTCTGACTTTATTCCTCACAATTGTGAGAAATAAAGTCTGAAAACTCAGGATTGCGAGAAATAAAATCAGAATTGTGAGAAATAAAGTCGGCAGTATTTCCGGTGAAGGTGTAAGGATGCTCGATAACTTCCGCCGATCGTAGAGTCCAATGCAATACCGAGAATTTATATTGAATTTTATACTCCATGGTTATACTAAAGGAACGTTAGTCACAAAAACAGATAAAACAGACACCCCTCGTTGTGTTTATGCTTCTTTTTAAAATGATATTAAATAAACATAACTATAGGCCTATATAAAATTACATCTAAACGTATGTACGTTTCGTTTCAATGACGGGAGGACAGTAAATTTTGAAGACTCTGCCATAATCCCGTTTTCCTCGGTTTTCCTCCGCTTTAATCTCCACAACCGGAAATGGACGAGCATCGTTGCGTCAAATGCGGAACTTATGCGTGCATATAGCCCATAAAATCAGAATTGCGAGATATAAACTTGGAATTGTAATAGCCTAATTAAGTCTGTGAGATATAAACTCGGATTTGCGAGTTATAAAGTCAAAATTGCAGAGTATAAACTTGGAATTGCGAGAAATAGGATAAACAGACTTTTTTCCTCAAAGTTGCGAGTTATGAAGTATAAATTGTAAGATATAAACTCACAATTGCGAGAGAAAAAGTCACTTTTTTGTTTGGTGTCAAAAACAAGCTTCCATATAAACCTATGGGATGGTAATTTGTAATAGCCTATCATTTATCTTTGTCGTGATTATAGGTCTCTCAGCATCTGTGTGTTTCTGTTCCTTCAGCTCTGCCAGAAGATATTATTAAACTGGCCAAGGATGTTAAACCAGTGACAGAAATCCAACAAAAGGGCAACGACTTCACGATCACATCCAAGACCCCCGGGAAAACCGTCACCAACTCCTTCACCATCGGCAAGGAAGCAGAAATCACCACCATGGACGGCAAGAAGCTCAAGGTGGAATATAATTCACGCCTTTGTAATAAGATGTCGAAGTTTGAAGTAGTTGATATAGTGTGCAGGAGCTCAGTTTCACAAGAGATCAAGTTCTTCATTCTCAACTGAATAAAGTACAAAGATTAATCTGCACCAGAATCATTTAGGCTAATTAGACCAGGGATATGTAGCCTATTAAAGGTAAGATTGGTGATTCTCAGAGTGGCTAGCAATAGCAGACTAGCTTTAAAGTGACGCCATGGGACTAAGGACTGGCCTTTTATTCTGGTATGTTTCTTTCTTCCAGTGCATTGTGAAACTGGAGGGAGGGAAGCTGGTCTGTAACACGGAGCGATTCTCTCACATCCAGGAGATCAAGGGAGGAGAGATGGTTGAGGTTTGTACTGGAGATGCATGTCACTCATTAGAGCTTAGAACTGTCTAAATCTGTAAAATATGAACCTTTGTTATATTTCTATTTTCTCTGGGTATTTATTTTCCAGACCCTGACAGTAGCCGGAACCACCATGGTCAGGAAGAGCAAAAAGATCTGAGGAGTTTGATAATCACTGGCTATTTAAATAAAGCTCTGATTTATCATAATAGTGTGATTTTGTTGTGTTTTTGGTTTCATTGCATCATTCACAAAAACATTTTTAATACTAAAAACACACAAAAAACTGATTTTGCACAGGTATTGCACTAGTTCAAAATAATTCATGAAACAGTAAAAATGTAAACAGAAATAGCAAGCTTTAATAAAGTTTCAATGAAATTACAACATATAAAACATGTGACCGCCTGCCCCATTCTGACATTTAATTGAAATAGTTTTGTCCTGAAAGACAATTCAACATTAAAATATAAAATAAAGGAAAAAAATGACGGTAACACTTAGTGAATGGCACTTCTACATCATTTATTAATCTTAATTTCAACTTTTACTAATGCATTACTGAAAATCAAATGTTGTATTTGTTTACATTAGTTAATTCACTGTGAACTATCATGAACAAACAATGAACAGCTGGATTTTATTAAGTAACATAAACAAAGGTTAATAAATACAGTAACAAATAGTTAGGTCATGTTAATTAATTTATATAACCTAACTAATGTGACCTAATATTTACAAATATTAGCCTAGAGAATACATCATATACCAAACAGTTACAATCTGAAGTCAATTAAAGTCTTATTTCTGATCTATGTAAAGATATTCATACATTTAAAAAATGTCTACATTTTAACTGTTTTTTTGCTTCGTTGACTCAATATAAAGCTCCATTTATTTCTTGAATGATATAAAACAGAATTTTTGTAGCCTACAGGAAACGTACATGTTTAAACATGGAATTTTGCCAGAATACGGTTTATGGTATAATAAACCTGACTGTGATTGTCTCAACAGTTCTCAAAAAGACGAAATAAACGTTTCCAGCAACACAAATTGGCCATCTATATTCCTTGTGATACAATCACAAACATTTTGCCAAAACGGTTACAAATGGGCCGTGCCAAAATAAATGAACCACAGTTTCAGGGCAACTGTCACAAAAAAGCAGTTAAAATCTATATCACCTTTACATTTTACAAAAGTAATGTTTCACTGGGTAAATAAATATCATTTTGAATGACACCTCTTTGACTTTGTTTGCAATTAAATATTTAGGTAAGCTGTACGCCAAAACATTTCTCAAACAATATTCGTTGTCAACGAGTAAACATATATTTGAAATAATATGCAAAAATAATTTCTTTTTCTTTTTTTATTAAATGCTTGACGAAAAGAAACGGGAGGAAAACATGTATTTTTCTTTCTCTCTTGAAGCGGAGGTGACGTCACAGTGAGTGGTTGCGCATGCGCGTGTACGTGTGCACATCGAGCCTGGTCTGCGGCCTGTGAGCCCGTTTGTCGTCTGTGGACCTGAATTTTGCAGTTTTTTGTTATTATGGCGAGATACATGCGACCTCCAAACACTTCTCTGTTCATCAGAAACATCTCCGATGACAGCAGGTTAGTGAGCATGAGTACTAGTCACTGCAGCAGTGTGTACGTTACGCTGCGCGCCGCGAGAGTTGCTCTCACGCCTGCCTGCGTCGTTAAAATCTCACTAACTATAATAAATGTGATTGTGCACGAATATACACCATGATTAGACTCTCATCTAAGGTTATTTTAAAAAACGGACCTAGTATTGAGTGGGTTTTCTCTATTTTGCCGAAAGGCTGCTCCTACTAACGTTAAATCAGTTAAGATGGATTAAAGGGTAACGTTAACTTAAGTGAAAACAAACATAACGTTAATTGATCCGTTTGTCTCATAATGTTGAATGTTTTTGTCTAATATTTGCAGCAGGATTTGAAACAGGATTGGGTTTCGTTCCACTATGGCTGTTGTTAGATGCATGAATATTAATGAGGACAGCTTCCGCGTTTCAAAATCAAAATATAAAAGCCTCAAAGCCCGTCTACGGAAGCCTGTTATAAAATGCTGTTATTTTCACTCATTGTATGTATCTGCTAACTGACTAACGTTAGTGTAGATCTTTAACCCAGTAAGTTATTAGTTAGAAATAATTCAACTACTCGACTTCTAACCCAGCATTTTTATATTCCATTATAATGAATTTTTAATTCGCGTTTATATTTAGATTTTATTCAAAGTTTGTTTTGGTAATAATTATATTATGTGCTTTTGTCATTTTATTACTTTTTTTTTTTTTACTATTTATATATTTTTATTTTAACCTTATCTCAGGTTACAAATATGCTTCTAACGTTAATTGTTTTAAAAACCCTTTTCTACAAAATGTAAAATTAATTGTTAGATTGGAGGGAGATTGGGGTAGTTTTTCACCATTTTTCCTTGTTTAGAATTTTGTTTCGCTTGTTTAGAATTTCGTTTTAACTCC